>JAJOOH010025677.1:0-15595 GCA_029582605.1 Solanum gracilifrons
ATTATTTATTATTATTATTATTATTATTTTTATTATTATTATTATTTATTATTATTATTATTATTATTATTATTTATTATTTTTAGTATTATTCTTCTTATAAATAATTTGTGGTGGTAAAGAAATATGTGAATGATAGGAAAATATTATTACTTATGGATGTAAAATATAAATTTATTTTGTTTTAATTTTTTTTTTTAAGTATAAAAACCTTAAATTAATCAACTTTTTATCATGTTAACAGCTTAAAGGGTATTTCAGACATTTTGATTAAAAAAAGTGTTTACCCGCACCTATTTGCCAAACATATCAATAACTTTTTTTCAAGTGCAACACTTTTATCCAAACACATAACTAGTTATTTTTAAAATAAGTTCCAGCACCTTAAAATGTTACTTTTTTAAAAGTTACTTTTTTTAAGTCATTCCAAACGGACTCTAAGCTCTCTTCTTCTTCAATGGATCTCTCATCTGAGAACTGAGCTCTCTTCTTCTTCTTGCATCTGCGATTAAGGATCAAGTAAGCCTTCTTCTTCTTCTTCTCTAAGAAGTAAGTACTCTTAGTTTGATGAATTAGTTACGAAATCAATTTTTTTTTGTTTGGTATTTTATTTTTCTTTAAGGAACGTTATTTTATTGCATAGAACAAAAACAAAATCAACTATTCAATGATTTTTGCGTAGTATTTGAAATGGTTTGTAAGTTTTCAACTCTCAACTCTTTCACTTCATTAAGCTCGAAGTGAGGTTGGGGTTTTTTGAAATTAGGGTTTTAGAAGTTTGGGTGTGCTGAAATTAGGGATTGGGGTTTTCTTAAAATAGGAGTTTCAGAAGATTGGATGCACTGAAAATAGGGGTTTTTAGAACATAGGTTTTCAGGAAAAAAAGGGTTAGGGTTCTAATTTGGATGCATATTGCTGATTTACAGAAAATAGGAGTTTTTAGATCTTAGATTTTCAGGAAAAAAGGGGTTAGGGTTCTAATTTGGATGCATATTGCTGATTTACTGAAAATAGGAATTTTTTTGCGTGCCTGCCATAGTTCGTTGTGTTTCTCATCCAAGTGCACATGTCTGTGCTCTCAGTACATCGATTCTTCGTGACATTATGTATGCTGGTTCATTAAAATCAAGTGTGAAAGAAATAGAAGATGTAAATGGCATCCACAATCCTGCTTATCAGTACCTTAGCATAAGCATCATTGACTGAAAAACGGATATTGGGAAGTGTTTGATGTGTGAACCTAATAACCTGCTTGAAAATGGAATGTCTGCTCAATTTCTTGATACTGCTGCTAGGGAATTAGGCTGTACTATATCAGTCTGAAAACACACTTTTCTGGGACTTATATTAGGTCTCTCTGTACCATACCTATCTTGTAAAAGTCACTTTTAGTTTAGGAAATATATTTTAGAGTCCTTTCACTCATCCGTGATTGTTGTACAATGGCATGTAGATAGTCCCACTTGTTTTGTTTTTCATTTGGCACATATTATGTTTGTTGTACTACCAAATACAAAGATGATTGTGGAAATAAATAGATGTAGTTGTCTAATATTTGAGTGACCTACAAAAGGCTGGCTCAACTTTAGAAGTAATTTTTTCCTATCATGTAATAACCGTCTTACTTTGTATTGTACATTCAACAGATAAAAATCATCTATGCATTTTTGTTTTCCTTTCATTTCCTTGTTGATCTGCTTACTGATTTAGATAACTAATGGTTATGTGAATAGTCTTGAGATTTAGTAATGTGATTAACTTTTGTCCTAACTAGTCTCACATTCTTCCATTTATTGATGACTTAGGAGGAGTCTTGTCTGACTTTCATTATTTGTGCATCCAACTCGTGACTCAATCTCTCCGTTAAAAGGTATCTCTTTTTTTCTCTCCCTCCCTTGCCCCTACAATAGCTTTTCCCCTTAGAAAAAGTGGTGATTTGATTTTCTGTTTATATGTTTGTTTGGTTCATTATTTGTGGTAATAAATATTGTTGGTGTAATACTTCTTAGAAGACTACTTTTAAGGTTGATTTTGATTCAATTTTAGGCTTTTTGGAATTCTATGATATAGAACTTCTATTTGGTTTGTAAGTGGTATTCTGAAGAAATTCTTTTTATTTTTCTCACTTGAAATGTTCTTGAGCTGAGAGTAAAAGTAAACGGCCTCTCTATCTAATTATAATGAGTTGCTATGTTCTATCATTTAGAGATATGTGGGAAAGACTATCAACAACGAATTGCCCAAGATCTTGGCTAGTCACTGAAGTCTTTAATGCAATTATGCAAACTCATGATAGATTATATGAAGCTTCAAAAATATATGTTGAAATATGGGATTCAGGCAGTTAGATAGTGATCCTTACGAAGGGATTACTGATAAGTTAAATGCATCCTGACAACAACTCATTAATATTAAGTGTTTGGTGGTTATTTTTTCTATTGTTGTTGTTCCTTGTTCTTGTTAATAGCTAAGGTAATATAATGTTCAAATGTTGCAGTCAACTACTACTGCAATCTTATCATCAGGATCTGGTTGATATTCGCTCGAAGTAAGCCTTGATCTTCACATGTTATCTGTTAGTTGGCTTTAAACATATTTTTTTAGATTTTATTCACCTTTCTCTTACCATATAAGGGTAGAGGGACTGATCTGATATGTCTCATAGTTTGACTAAATTCTTTATTAATTGGAGGTAGTGGTAGATATTAGAAGCTGATTATGTAGTAAATAGTAAATACTTATACAATTATAAGAGAATATGAATCGTTACACTAATAAGGAGTAAAAGCGAACTCAGGGGCATATATATACATACCTTGATAGTTTGATAATTCTCTTATGTTCTATTTCACTGTTCCTATTTGACCCAAGGCTTTGCTACTTCAGGTATTTTAACTGAAATACACCAATCTGGAATAATAGTACCTGCTCTTCAATCTTTAGTTGGCTATAAACATATTTTTTTCAAATTTTATTCACCTTTCTCTTACCATATAAGGGTAGATGGACTGATTTGATAGGTCCCATAGTTAGACTAAATTCTTTATTAATTGGAGGTGATGGTAGATATTAGAAACTGATAAAGTAGTAAATAGTATATACTTATACAATTATAAGAGAAGCTGAATCGTTACACTAATATGGAACAAAAGCAAAGTCAGGGGTATATATATATACATACCTTGATAGTTTGAGAATTCTTTAGTGCAGTAGTTTTTGGTGCTTTTCTAGTCGTGTTTTAGAATGTATTTGTTGATGCTATTTTGGTATAATGCATGTGTTGTTTTGATGCTTTTCTGCTGCAATTTTAGTGTTGTTTTAGTACGATTCTAATGTTGTTTTAATGTGACTCTAGTGCAATTATTTTTTGTGCAATTCTAGTCGTGTTTTAGAGCGTATTTGTTGCTGCTGTTTTGGTATAATGCAGGTGTTGTTTTGATGCTTTTCCGCTGCAATTTTAATGTTGTTTTAGTGTGACTCTAGTGCAGTTGTTTTTGGTGCTTTTCTAGTCGTGTTTTAGAGCGTATTTGTTGCTGCTATTTTAGTGTAATTCTAGTCCAATATGCCACTGAAGTCACATCTTATGTTGAGTCCAATAAGATCAAGAAACTTACTGTGTTGAGCTGCATATTTATCCCAACTTATTTTGCTTTTGCCTCTCCTTCATCTTGCATTGCCATAGCTTGCCATGATCCTATGACACACTGAACATGAAAATTAACACAATCAGAAAGGTATCATTTAGTCATTTGCTATTCTTATTTATGATATTTTATCAGATACATTATTTTGTATACCATGATTTCCTAACCATTAGTTTGTTGTCAATTGCATTATTCACACCAAATTACTTGACATGGTTTCATATATATGATTGAAGTTGACTAAAGATCATGTTTATGGTCTCATAATTTAAGTTATGAACATTACTGTCTTAGTACATATATCTGCTAGCTTTTGCACAACAAAAAACAGTCTAGGAATCTAGTGTTGCTGCTGTTTTGGTGTAAGTCTGGTGCTTTTTTGAAGAACATATAAATACATCTATGAGTAGAGGAACATATACCATAGTAAGGATGTAATTCGGGTGCTGTTTTGAGGCTTTTCTTGTGCAATTTTAGTGTTGTTTAGGTGCGATTCTAGTGTGTACCTGGAGCTGTTTTGAGGCTTTTTCTGACATTATTTTTTCCTTGAGAAGTTGTGTACTTAAGGAATGTGTAAAAGGCAGTGCCTGTGCGATTTCTGGTTAGAATAGTATATTGGTGGAGTCCTTTTATCAGTGTTATGTATAGTTTAAGTTGTTAGAGTAGCCTGTTTCACGTGATCCTTTAGTGGGTAAATGTAACAATTTTGACATTTATGCTAAGAATTGTGCTCAACAATGTCCATTTACATCTCAACAGTGGAATGGTCTAGGGATTTCAAGTGCTTTTAAATTCTGAAAATGTGAAACTTGATGATTTCACACCCATAAACAATAATATAAGATGTTCTACTATTTGAGTTATCTTGTAAGAGTAGCTTTACTTCTATGGATACTTGAGATAATCCCAATATAAGAGTGGTTGCCGAAATTTCTTGGAAAATTTGGTTCAGATTTATACATTGTCAATTCAATTGTCTATGGTAGTTTGGATTGAAAAACACAGGGTAAATATCATGCTATAATTTATACATGGAGTTGTATGTCCTTTGCCTTAAAAAAATATTTTGTTCCTATAGGAAAAATATGAAGAAATATTAAGGGAAAAAACAGTGTCTCAAACTGATATTGATCAATGTGAAGCATATTACCAAGCTGCGGAGGGAGACAAGGAAAGAAGAGTACATGATCTTGGATCTGAAGCAAAAAACTACTACAAGCAGAATTCTTGTGGCTCATCATCATTACCACCTTCATTTTCTCAAGCAACATCAACAACAAATATGTATGAGTTTGTAAAGCAAATGATGCCTGCACTTACTAATCATCTTCTTCCTATTCTTGTTGAGAGGGTGCAAGTAAGTATTACTCCCGCAGTGCCTCCTGCTACTACTAATGTGGATAAGGTTGATCCCTCAATTTCAAGTGATGATATCCCTTAGTCTCCCTCAACTTTATTGTCATATTTTTTTGAAAACTACAAATTGTGCAGTAACAATTTTTGATGAACCTAAAAGTTCATTTAAGAACAGTTTATAGATTGCTTTGGATACTTTGAACAAAAAATGTGGGGTTTGAATTTCGCTTTTCATTTATTTTGAAACGTCTATGAGTATTATTTTATATTAATATTGATTTGTATGGAGTATTTAGTAATTTATATTGAATTCATGTCAGCAGTGCATATTTAAAATAAATAAATCAAATAATTTTAGAAGAAAAAATTTTAGCAACAAATTTAGTGACTATTTGATTGTTGCTATGAAAAGAATGTTGGCGACGGACTAGCAATAGACTATGTTATGACGGACTAGTGACCAATATTTCGTCGCAAATTTATCCAGGATGACCAAATGAATTATGAAATTAGCAACGAAACTATACAAATATAATGACGAATTAGTTCGTCGCTAACAAGTGCCGACGAAAATCTTTTGTTACTAAGACGTTAAATTTGCAACGAAACTCATTTTTTCGTCACTAAGTGATTATTAACAAGCGTAATAGCAACAGTCAACAATCCATCGCTAATCATGTTTAGTGACGAAATATCATAGATTAGCGAGAGATTTTGCCCGTCGGTAAACACAATTTTTTTTGTAGTGGCTTCTCAACATTTTATACCAACACAAGGCAGCCACATGGATGATGACGGCAAAGGTTTTTATAAGGGTAAAATTTTCAAGAACAATCGAGAATTAACTAAATTGTTGAAGCTTACTTCTGTGAAGAAAGATCAAAGACTCAAATCAGTGAAGAATTCTAAAGATGTGTATTGTGCTAGATGTGTAGATAAAATTTGTGATTGGTGGTTGCGAGCAACAAAACTTCAAAGTTGTAACAGATTTGAACTGCAACATTCACTCATGTGGAGCACAACATGTTACAAGTTGTCATCCACATGCTTCAACAGAGGTCGTCGCAGAATACATGCTACCTAGTTTCTTGAATGGAAAAGGTCCCTCCACAAAAAATATACAAATTATTGTTCAAGCAGATTTGGGCTGCAAGATTAGCTACTAAAAGTGTTTAAAAGACAGTGAAATTGCAAAAGCTATGATAAGAGGGACACCGGAGCATGGATATACAATTTTTGAAGGTTATCGTCATATGCTTATGACTATAAATGAAGGAAGCAATACATCGCTCAAGCTTGATGACAAGGGAAGGTTCAAATATTTTTTTGTATCGTATGGAGCTTGGATTAGATGGTTTGTGCATATGAGAAAAGTCTTAGTTGTTGATGGTACATTTTTAAGAGGTCGTTACGATGGAGTTTTGTTGTCTGCTATCGCACATGATACATAAAATCATATCTTTCATGTTGCATTTTGTGTAGTAGATAAGGAGTGTGATGCTGCATATGAGTATTTTTTTGAGAAACTGTTAGACATAGTCCCTGATACTTCAGAGTTGATCATAATTTCCGATAGACATCCAAGCATAGGAAAGGCGTTATCAAAGTTTTACTCTGAAGCGCACCACAGATGTTGCACGAGGCATCTTGGGGAAAATACTGTAAAAATTTTCATTGTGGAGATTTTCTTGGACATTATGATCATGCAACAAAAGCATATCGAAGAGATGTGTTCCATGATCATTTTGAACAAATCATAATTATCAATGCGGAAGTCACGGATTATCCTGAAAATGTTGAATTTCACAAATGGAGTAAAGCATATTTTCGAGGAAACATGTAAAATTTCTTACTAGATTAAACATAAATATTGCAGGTCCCCAACAATTATTGTAGTTGTTGAAATAATTATTATAGTTGTTGGGATAATTTTGTTTCACTGTAGTAGTTCTTTCAGCAACTGCAGTAGTTCTTATTAGTTAAATTTGCGATCGTTATTCAAAATCAACAATACTTTTTATTTTAGGTTCTTGATATTTTTTAATTTTTATATTTCAGGTATGATGTATTGACTTCAAATATTGTGGAGTCTATTAATGCAATGTTCAATGAAGCAAGAGAATTTTTCATTATTGCCCTGTTTAATTATATAAGTAAAAGATTGTCCGAAAATTTTTATGAGAGACGAATGGCATATGCCAAGTTAAAAATGATTTTTGTCCCTTCAACTGAAATCAAAATAATGGCTAACAAGAATCTGGAAAATAAGTTATTGATTTCATCAAATTGATGAAGATACCTTCAGCGTCACCGCGGACAATGGAATCGCAATGGTCCATCTTCGAAGCAAAGTGTGTTCGTGTCGAGAGTTTGATTTGGACAAAATACCTTGTCAACATGCTATGGCAGCGCTCAAGCATAAGTTTGGAGATGAATATGACAAGATGATTTACAAGTTTTTCCCTCCATATTGTAAAGGTAGAGTCGTATATACTTGCATATGCAGATTCAATTTATCCGGTGCTAGCTAAAGTATTTTGGAATCTTTCTCCGGAAATTTTAGGGAGAGTAATACCTCCACCCGAAAAGAAAACTAAATCGGATAGAAAGCGGATGAAACGGGTACCTACTATAGGAGAAGTCGTTTCAAAGAAGAAAAACAAATGTTCTTTATGTAAAAAATTTGGCCACAAAAAATCCACATGTCCTACCAGATCAAATGGAGTTGCATAAACATGTATTGATGTAGTTTCATGACTTTTTGTCATATTTATAACATGTACTTAATGGTACAATTATTAGTTCAAACAACTTATATAGTTGTATCTCAACAATTTCTAATTTTTATATCAAAAGCTTCTAATTTTTATATCAACAACTTTTAATGTTGTTGGACAACTGTAACAGTTGAAGGGTCAAGTCCTTCAAACAACTGCATTAGTTGTCCAACGATATTGGAGAGTTGTCTAACAATTGCATAGTTGTTTTATTAATAATTGAAGATCGATCTAGTAATTTTATAAATTATTAAGTATAAACTAAATAATAATTGATGATCGATCTAGCCATTTTGCAAATTATTAAGTATATACTAAGTTGTTTAATAATAATTAAAGATCGATCTAGATATTTTGTGAATTATTAAGTATAAATTAAGTCGTTTAATAATAACCGAAGATCGATTTAGTCATTTTGTAAATTATTAAGTATAAACTAAGTCATTTAATAATAGTTGAAGATCTATTTAGTCGTTTTGTAAACTTTGAAGTATAAACTAAGCCGTTTAATACTAACTGAAGATTGATCTAGTCATTTTGTGAACTATTAAGTATAAACTAAGTCGTTTAATAATAATTGAAGATCCATTTAGTCGTTTTATAAACTTTAAAGTATAAACTAAGTCGTTTAATAATAACTGAAGATCAATCTAGTCATTTTTGTGAATTATGAAGTATAAACTAAGTCGTTTAATAATAGTTGAAGATCCATTTAGTGATTTTGTAAACTTTTAAGTATAAACTACGTCGTTTAATAATAACTGAAGATCGAACTAATCATTTTGTGAATTATTAAGTATAAACTTAGTCGTTTAATAATAGTTGAAGATCCATTAGTCGTTTTGTAAACTTTTAAGTATAAACTAAGTCGTTTAATAATAACTGAAGATCGATCTAGTCATTTTGTGAATTATAAAGTATAAACTTAGTCGTTTACTAATAGTTGAAGATCCATTTAGTCGTTTTGTAAACTTTTAAGTATAAACTAAGTCGTTTAATAATAACTGAAGATCGACCTAGTCATTTTGTGAATTATTAAATATAAACTTAGTCATTTAATAATAGTTGAAGATCTATTAAGCCGTTTTGGAAACTTTTAAGTATAAACTAAGTCTTTCAGTAATAACTGAAGTCATTTTGTGAATTATTAAGTATAAACTAAGTCGTTTAAAAATAATCGAAGATCGATTTAGTCATTTTGTGAATTATTAAGTATAAACTTAGTCGTTTAATAAAAACCAAAGATCGAATTAGTAAATATAAACTAAGTAATTTAATAACAACTAAGGCAATTGTAGGAACAACTGAAGCAGTTGTACAAACAACTAACAGTTGCACAGAACAATTGATAGAGTTTTACAAATTACTAAACAGTTGCACAGAACAACTGAAGGAGTTGTACAAACAACTAAACAGTCGCACGGAACAACTTAAGGAGCTATACAAATGACTAAACAGTTGCACGAACAATCGAAGCAGTCGTCCAAACAACTAAACAGTTGTACTAACAACTAAATAGTTGTAGAGACATCTGATCATGAATAATTGAAAAGAAAAAGAGATAATTAAAGTAGTTGATAACAAATACACAAAAACTGAGTTTTACAGACAATTAACCTTCATACACAACTACTCTCTCAAGGAGTTAATTCCTTCTCAAGCACCGCAACAACATACTTCATCCTAAAATTATCCATCTCATTATCGTTAAGGAATTTCATATCCATCCCAACAAGCAAGTGATCAATAAAAACACAAGCATATGGTCCATATGCCGCACAAGAATTATTACTTGGCACTTCCTTTAGATGCTCATATGACCATGTATCATTCAACAAATTTTTAGACAAATGATTGAACATCCCGCTTTGCTTGAGTAGTTTGGGCCACAATACGAGAATGGATTGGATCAATGTCAAAAAAGGCAGCTCATCATACACATGGATATTGCAATCATAAACTTGAATCAAGCCTTTCTCCATCAAAAACTCAAGTGCAATAAAGTGTGCATTCTTTATGTTCATCATAGTGTAAATTCTTTTTGCTCCATTCCACTTTTGGCCATATGGATAAGGCCTTTCACCCTTACAATATTTAGCATGTCATTGTCTATCTCAAACAATGTGAGCGCCTCATGCATTGGTGGAGCACCATCCATTAAACTCTTGTCACTCAAATTCTTGTACTGAGCATACAAGGTATTGTAGAAATTTAGATCCAAAATTAGATCTGTTTGGTTATAGTGCCTGGGAAACCAAATCTGTCTCTTACGCATAAGATACAAGATCTCATCAACCTGCTACAAAAAAAAGTTGACAGTCAATTAAATATCAATAAATAAATAAATTAAAATTAGTAATATTTACCTTGCACTCAAATAAAAAATATGGATCAATCATATTCACCAAGTCTTGATGATTGAATTTTTCACTCAAATACATATTTCTTTCCTCTTCCTTCTTGCTAATGAAGACATTAAAGTCTTCTCTGTTCTCCACATCAAGAGATTTGTACAAATCCACTTCCAACCTGTTCTTCTTCGCTTTTTTTACTTTGGCGAACCTTCTTTTAACGCAGGAGTGTAAGGAGATCTTCTTGCATTGCTCAAATATATAGTCCTCTTTGATTTCTATCCATCAAATTTTGTTGATAAGGTTCTTACATCATTCAAAAGGATTTCATACTTATCACAACATGTCTCACATTTACAACAACACTCAACATTAAAGGCATTCACATTTGTTGTTTTTTATCACACCCGAAGTATGTTCTCCCCTACCAAGATCAGCTTGATATGAGTCACCTTTTTATACATCACCAAAAGATCTATAAGTATCTAAAGCAATCTGACCATCACCGTCCCTCTCAACACCATAATCTCTCACAACACTATTTTCTCCACCAGTTATATCGAGACCCTCCTCACCAATAGTTATATTCAGCTTCATAGTTCTTACAAGTGCTAATTCCTCTTTTAAATCATCAATTTTTGGATCAGAACTATCTTCATAGGGTTCAATATTTTGAACAAAAAATTGTTCCTTCTCTATGTTTGTTGGAAAAAAAGAAAAGGGTGAACAACTTGATTGTGCATCTGCATTTAAAAAAATTAAATATTATATGTAGTTTAAACCAATTAATTCAATTGTCAAACAATAACTTCAGTTGTATGTAATTGTGGGATCAACTTCTACAATTGTTGGACAACATAAGTAGTTGTGAGAACAACACGTTCAGTTGTCTAATGATAAATGCAATTGTCAAATAATTAAGTGCAGTTGTCCAACAACAACTTCAGTTGTATGTATACAATTGTAGATATTTTATGTAGATATAATCTATTTGTCTTGTATGCGGGTGTTGCAGCCATCCATTTAATTATTCTTGGAATTGTTCTTTCAGATGAAGAATTTTTGACAAACCGTTGAATTGATGGAATAGCTTCAAATGCCCAAGCCTACAATATAGCATTAAAAATAGCCAAATATACATAATAAAGTCAAAAAATAAATTCATTAAAAATCGTAAAATGAAAACATTGATTTAATTACTTACGGCGAACGCCCACGGAAAGCCATGAAGATTGTATTGAGATTTGGTTGAGTCTAGCTTTTCCAAAGGATACTCAATGGTAAGATCAAATCTTTCTCGACCCCATGGATATGAATCGAAAATACTTTTTTTTGACGCCATCTTTAGTCAATCAATGTTTATCTTCTTCACTGCACTTTATGAACACAATATACAATGCACAAACCAAACCATACTAATAGCGACCTTTTGCTTTTTCGTTAAGCTTGGATCACACATTTTTTCTGAGTACAACATCATTTGGAGATTTACCGACTTTATCAACCAACATTTCACCTTCTTTTCCAATTTTCGCTAATTGCTGACTTAGAGGAGGAAGAGAATGACATCGAAGTCCAGTAATAATACCGAATTCATTAATGCCAAAACAAATTTGCAAACCGTTATAATCAATCCAAACCTCTTTTTTTTTTCAAAAAAAATACGACGAATTTTAAGACAATGTACTAACTTCATTAGAAGTTGTACTGCTACATCTTTATCCAACTTCAAAAAGTGATCAAAGCAAGATTTTTTAAAATCATTTTCAATATTTTGTGCGATTAGAATCTTTCTAAACTCTACAAATTGAATTCCAAAACTGACTCTCGTATTGATTCTAGAATCATAAGACCCAGAAACATTCAAGTGAGTCTTAAATTTATACGTACCATTTACAATGATTTTGACATAATCTAGAGAGGATTCAATACCTTCTTCTTCTTTTTCATCTGATTGCTCACTTTCACTTTTATCACTATTTTCTTCTTCACCAGATTTATCTCTATCACTTTCATTACTTTTTTCCTCTCTGCTTAATTTATCTCCATCACTCTCATCATCTTTTTCTTTTTCACTTGAATTTTCGTTGCTACTATCATTACTTTTTTCTTCACCTAATAGTTCACTGCTATTCTTACTACTTTTTTCCATCTCACTAGATTACTTGCCACTATTTTCATCACTTTTTTCTTCTCCTAATAGGTCACGGCTGCTCTCTTACTACTTTGAAGTGTTCCAGTACCTCTTTTTTTAGCAGCAGTTAAACTTTCAACATTTTCTCCAGCATCTGGATTGGATGAAGATGTTTCAATGCTCTTCCTCGTATATTGATGCATTGTATCTACACTAGAATAGTTAAAAAAATAGTAAATAGTATAAAATTAACTTAATAGGATCAATAGAAAATGTGTAATTGTAGTATATTAAGCATCATTAATTATATTATTTGTCCTACAACTAATCAATTGATCAACAACTGAACACACTTGTCCAACAACTGTCGTAGTTGTGGAAACAACTTATGTAGTCGTCCGACAACTACATGCAGTTGTTGGACCATTTTGTATCTGAAAGATATGCCTATTTATTCCTATAAACAACTTCAATAGTTGTCCAGACTACGAAAATTGTTGGCTGAAACAACTAAATTGGATTCACTAAATTCATTAACACAAAATAATTTTATACGGACTAAAAAACTCTTATGAGTTAATTTCAACTTCAAACGGAATAAATGCAATGCAAAACAACAAAAAAAATATCATAGATAGATGATAATGATTTTCTTCTTTATGATACCCTAGTGTTAATATTTTGAAGTAGAAAAGAGAAGAAAATTTACCTTGCATATCAGGAAGAAAACACAATAGAAAATGTTGAATGATTTTGAAGTTGAAGAAGAAGCAAAAAGTTTGAATTTTTTTTCCAAATTGTCGTCCCTTTGTCATCCCAGCCATCTGGTTCTGCTCTACTGAAAAAGAACTCTTCAAAAACTAATGTGTATATACAATTTAGTCTTTTATGTTTTTTATCACAATTTTAAAAATACTATTATAAGTCCTTAAGTTTTTAAAATTAGTAGTTTAGTCCTTTTATATTAATATTAAAAACCAGAAAATAGAGAAAAAAAAGGGACCCACTTGTCCCTTTTTTTTAATTGAAAACTTAACAGGCATTTTAAGCTCATTTCTCCTGACCGATCCCTATACGTCTTCTTACTCGCGAAGAACAACGATCGGTCGCATCAATCCGATGAATCCAAAAAAAATCTGCACCGTCCTCCTTTCTGCAGCAGCTGCGTCCCCATCCCCTTTTTCCCTTTTGCAGAAGTTACCCATCCTTTACTGTTGGCCTTGGAAAGGAAGAAAAAAATTCAAATTTTTGTTTGAATTTTCCACCCGATTTCCCTCCTAATCGGTTCTTTTCTCTTCCTATATAATCCTCTTCCTTTAGCATTTGAGGGGGGATTTTTAGATACTAATTTTGTTACCCAAAATAAATAGATTCTTAGGCGGAATTCTCGACCAAAACAGAGGTACTGAAAATTGAGATTTTTACCGCAAAAAGCACACAAAAATTCTCATGGATTCCTCTTCTAAAAATAGAGGATTTTTCAGATTCTTTTCCTCGCTATTTTACTCGCTGGAGCTCATTGAAATCGGTTCGGGTGGTTGAAGTTCTTTGCAGTCAAGCTTGTCCTCCCGAAAAAGGTAACTCTTTCTCTTCTCTCATTTCATATTTTTTTATATTTTGTTAATTTGTTCTCTGTTTGGTGAAGCGGTTATGTATTTGTGTCGTTTTCTTTTCGTTTGAACTTTATTAGTGCTGTAATGGTGAATTAGGATACTTTTATAGCTAATTGCTTATGCTCACTATTTGTTGTTGCTTTAATTGGGAATGAGAAATGGTAGAAAAAAAAAAAAATCCTTTGAGTATGTGTGCGGTTCTTCTTTCCAGAATATGCAACATTTGTTCAAGATAGCAACATGACATTTATATATGCTTACAGTTTCTTTAGCTATGTCTTATTTATCGTATTTTTACTAAAGGTATAATTCTTGTGATTTAGTCTCAAGTGTGAATGATAATCTTATTATTCGATCTTTATTTGCGTGTGAGAACTCCATCCGAGTCTATTTTGGATCCCTCTCTTACATTTCATCAATTTGAGTTTCTTTGGGTCAGCCTCTTCGTAGTTCGAGTCAAGGGAACCGGCGAACAGGGGTTAAGGACTGATTTTAGGCCCAGAAAATCCCCAAAAAATGGCTGTATATTTTCTATATACGGCAATATACACTAGTATACACGGAAAAAATATTGATACACAAGTCAAAATGTGAAAATACAGAGATGAGGCAAAATAAAGGGGTTCAGAAGCAAGAAATACATGGAAAGAGCTAATATATGTCGATATACAACTAATGCATGTAAAAACGGAAATTGGGTTAAAGACTAAAAATTGCAGCGAAATTGGCCCAAGAAGGGGCCATCTTCATTATCTCTTTTGCTATTCTATTTGTTTTGATTATGTTTTGACTAATTTTTTTTTACTCCAACTTGAAATATTTTAATTAACTTAGTCGCATTCCCCAAAATATAACTATTTCTTTGTGTTGTTTTGTTTTTAACAAATTTCACTTTATCAACTTGTGTGTCCTATATTTACTTATTCAAATGTTTTTAGTCAAAACTTTCATTTGTTGAATTAGTTTAAAAGGATTTCTTGGTTTATTGACTAAATTGGTTTAAATAAATGTAACATCCTGACTTTTTTAAGCGTCTAAATTAATTGTACATTCGTGGAAAGATAAAGAGGGTGAGTAATAAATTAAAAATGATGTGGTATGTCATATTTTTAGTGTTCAAGGGTTGTATCTCATGTTTTGAAGTTAAGTAAGTGGCAAAATAAAAGTTGGCGAAAGTTATCGTAAGTTCCTTTTTAAAGATTTCTCTAAAATTTGGGTCAAATATATTGGATATTTTTCCCAATATATAAATAGTTAGAAGGCCTATTACCCATTAAATCGAAGGCCTTCGAGTCCAGTTTGCAATGCAAAAAACCCCGTATCAAACCGACATCAGAGTAAAAAGTTATGAGGGTTTTACTAGGGACTGCTCGGGCAGAATCCGGGTCGTGTAAAAAATATGGTATGTCGGCTTATTTAACGTTTTAAGCCATGAAAACATTCCATGTCACCTCCAAACTAGAGAGAAAGCTTAAGAGAGAGTTCCTATGGAGTTCAAGCAATATGAAGGTTAGTTTTTGACGATTTCTACCATTAAACATTGCCCCCGTGCCTAGAAACGTAATCCCTACACATGGCAATCATTTTCCCCTTCTATTAGCTGCGTTTGGAGCTGGTTTTTAAAGATATAAATTTGTAGTTATTGGTGTTTCTTCAAGGTTTTAACTTGGTTAACTAAGGTAATCATCTCGGGACTCTTTTATGATTGTTTTTATGAATT
>JAJOOH010025678.1:0-14751 GCA_029582605.1 Solanum gracilifrons
TATATATATATATATATATATATATATATATATATATATAATTATTAGTGTATATACTATTAATTTATTTTTGTATATCTGACTAACGACTGCAGTTACTTTCAGCTAAGTGATTAAGTGCACTAAAAGTCCTGATAATATATATATATATATATATATATACTAATTCTCCCTATACTTTGAAGTAATTATATTTTATACTACTAGTTAAAATTTATATCATATTTCAAGTCAAATACACATAGATACATGATTTTTGCTACCAAATTCATTGAAATAGAGAGAAAGGCTATCGAGATTTGTCCATGCATCCTAGATACATACGAATCACTCTAGATACACACTAGATAAATATATCTGGTGTGATTGACAAGTATCTAGGATATCAAATACATAACAAAGTGGCAATTGAGATTTATTTATGTATCCTAGGTACATGTGAATCCACTTAGATATAATGTATCGTGAGCAAATTACACATAATTTTGATTATGTATCCCGAGATATGTATATCTGGACTATATGGACGCAACAAAATCTGGTAAGATTCATAATATAGCAAACTAACATGTATCTAAATAATTAACTCCTAAACTACTGACAATTTTATAAGTTGCGGATAACTTAATCACAATTTAGTGATAAATGTATGTATGAAAGAGGAAATCATGATGAAGTTAATTAGTCTTACCTTGACCGTGGCAAACGTCATTTGGTTGGAATAACTTCTTGTATAACTATGCAATAATAAAACTTAAATTAATTTTATTTACATTTACCTTTTTTTCTTACCATTATAATATACATATATAATTGAAGACATATTTAAGTTATAAGGAACTCACCCTGCAACTTGACCATCAACAACCTATGGCTTCCAATCATCAATAATTGAATAATTTAATGATTTAATCCATAATTGAGTTGAACTAAATGGCACAACCATATCATGATCGCCACTACTCAAAACAAACAAAAATTAATATACATAAAAAATATGTACCAAGTTAAATAATTTATGATTATAATATATAGTTTAATAAATACCTGTAAATAAGAGATCTAAAGCCTTTATGACTAAGATTTGCATGATATGGTACAGTATTGTTGATAATTGTTCCAAAAGACAAGTTACTCCTGCATCTCTCCCATGCTATACTAGTCTTTTGAAGAGTTTGATTTTTGTATTTTAGTAAATAATCTAGGTTTAATTTAAAGAAAATATTATTTTATATTCGAAATATCATACCTTTCGAACGTGTAGAGCGTCTTGTACAATTTTATCGTTGGCCCAAATCACAGAGAGTTCGTGCCATTCTTCCTAAAGAAAGAATTACAAAGGGAGCAAATGACATTGTGAAGTGTTTATCCTGATTTTTTTTATCATAATTGAATAATGAGAAAAAGTTTAATTTTTGTCCATGTATTCAAAATTGTTCAAATTTATTCTCCAATACAATTTTTGGGTTAAATTTGACCAAGAAGTTTGAGATCCGACGATGACTTGAACCAGAACTTGAGACCCGACTTTGACTTGGAACTCGAGATTGGACCCTCACTCGATACTTGAGACTCGAGACCTGAGTTTGACCAGGAACATGAGACTAGAGACCCAAACCCAACCCAAACCTGATACTTGAGACCCTAGATGTGACCATGACTTGGGGATCGAGACTCGACTTTGACCTAGAATCCAAAACCTAACCCTAACTCCGATCGGGACTCGAACAGTGGCGGAGCCAGGAATTTCACAAAGGGTGTCCAGAAATAGCACAACAAAAGCTCTTTTCAAAAAGTAGAAATAGTGAGATTTGAACACACGAGCACTTCTTTATTCCAAGGAGGTGAGACCAATGGGCTATAACAGCTTGTTATGTTAAGGGTGTCCAAAATATGTCATTTAATCATTTCGTATATCATTTTACTTGTATATACGGTATTTTTTTCGACGACCTAACCACCATGTGGCTACGTCACTGGACCCGAGACTTGACTTTGACCTGAAACTTGAAACTTAACCTGAGACTCGACTTTGACCTCGGCTCAAGACTCGACACATGCACCGAACCTCGACTTTGGACTAGAACCCTAAGTCTAAACCTTGATCCATAGAAAAAATCAAAGTAAATCTCAAACAGTAAAATCCAAATTAAAGTAAATCTTAAAAATAATAAAAACTTACTCGACATTTAATTCCAAAAAATGTAGTAAGATTTTTGAGCTTTTGAACATTCTCATGCAACGATCTTCTTGAATCATGTGATACAGGTTCACAAGGGGACTCTAGGATATTATATTGATAAATATCCTTAATCAACTGCATTAATATATTAATTGTTCTTAATTATTAACTTGACAACCAAAATTATTCTTCCAAAAAAAAAAATTAAATGAATGAATGAGAGCTAACCCAATCAAAAGTACGCATGTCCCTCGAACAAAGTTGGTTGGTTGAATCATTATGGCTGTAATGATCTCCTCCACAATTATTCAGAAATGACTGTTTAAGAAATTAAGCCCACTTAATTAATTAGTTCTCTATAAAACCAAAACAAAAATAAAAGTCACCAGTCATTAAACAAGTCATTATTTGTGTCGTCTGACTTTTTGTGATACTTACTCAAATATATACTTTGAAAATATTATGTATCTTACCATTAATTAGATACATGTATTTTTGCTATCAGATATACTGAAATAGAGAGAGGCAAGCGAGATGGGGAGGAAGGTGACTGAGATTTGTCATGTATTCCATATACATGCGAATGCACTTTGATATAATGTATCTAGAACAAATTGCACATAATTTTGACCACATATATCTCGAGATGGATATATATGAACATATTTAGACTCACCAAAATCTAGTAAGATACGTAATATTGCATACTAGAATGTATCTAATTAAGTAATTACCTTCTAAACTAGTAGAATTTATGTAAGTTTCCCTAATTTTAATACATTTATATGACATGTACAATTCACTTTTAATACTAAAGTGTAATTTTTTTTTTATCAAAACAAGTCTAATACATTTTAAGACACATACATCTATATTGCATGCAAATTCAATTTTTATATATAGTGTAATACATCCAAATTTATTTACATGCATAATTCGTTTTTAATACATAGTGCAACTTTTTTTTAATCAAAACTAATATAAATATATTTATAATATAAATATATTTATAATACGTATATATTATATATAATTCACGTTTAATACACAGTACAACAACTATAAATGATAATCATATATACCTTGTATAGTTCATCAGGAATTAGGCCCATTGCATGAGCAAAAGGTACCTTATACTTGTAATCTGGACCAGTAGATGTTACTGGATTCCCAAGAATATATCCCTGCAAATACCATTAATTCCACAAAAAATACATAACAAAATTTGTTTAATTTTACTTGTCTATTATTTTTAAAATAAATTTTTATTTTTAGTTATCATTTTTAATATATATATATATATATATATATATTTTTTTTTTTTTTTTTATTTTTGTATTTTTTATTTTTTTTAATTTTATTTTTCATAATTTATATTTAGTGTTAATGACTTATATATTCATCAAATAATTTTTGAAGATTGAAACACCAATTAAGATGAATATTATGGTGACTCATATTAATCATTTTTAAGAAGGGTGCAAAATTAAAAGTGAATGGAAAAGGTAGTAAAATCCCTCCTGTAATTAGAAATTTTAGGTTGAGTTTTGTGTATGATTTTTTTTTAGTTAAGAAGCTTTTTTTTTTCCCTTAAAATGAATCTTATATGATGTGAATTCTAATAGTTGGGATTCTAACACAAATATCGAATATCAACCTAATGAATACGTAATATGTTTTGTGACTTTACTAGAATTCAGTTATAATACGTAAAATTAACTCCATTAAGTCATTAAATGTTATATAAGCAAATATTCAAGACTCAATACATCGATGAAAATCAAGTTAATATACACATTATGTTTCATATTATTTGGCTGTTAATTTAACATATAATTTTTTTTATAAAAAGAATAATTAGAGGTGTATTTTATTAAATTTTATTAATAATGTATTAGGACTTTAAATTTGAGTACTACTCCTTTGGTAGGAGAAATAATGAATAACTAATTTGGGGATTGATTTTAGGATGACTTTATATCCCATGTTTCATTGTGATAAAATTGCAAGATAATTTATTTGGGGATTGTAGTTTTATTTTTATCCCACCTTAAGGGTGAGATAACTGATCTCAGGATAATTTATTCCCAACCAAACGAGTTCTAAGGGTAAGTACATAGAAAAGGTTATAAAATTTCCTTGATTTGCTAAAATGGATAAGCAAAATAAAACATATATTTTTAAAATAGGAGCCAAGTAAAATGAAACGAAAGGAATAAACTAAATAAATAATTTAGGAAATTAATCATTAAATGAGCTTGGTTTAATAAAAAGACAAAAAAAAAACATGTATGATTACTAACCATAAGATTGATCCATGGCTTGATTCCCATATCAATACCTGCATTATTGCATAATTTGCATCAACAGTATACTATTATATTTTTCTATAAGAGAAAAAACTATATATTATAATAATAATTAACACAAACTATTAATTTATTACCATTTGATATGACTTGAGTAACAATAGGGACTGTAATTCCACTATAGGAGTCTCCAGCAACATAGAAAGGATTATTGAGATATTCTTGATGCTCAATTAACCACTGCAAAACATAATTTTTTTTAAAAAATAGTAAACTAAAAAAAATAGATTTTAGAATTTTATATAAATACACTACAACAAAAACAACTTTTAGCGGCAATAAATATGCACATTAACAAAGAGTGCTAAAACATTTACCGGCATTAGTTAATAGTTATTGGATCCAGTGTGGTTGTAGACTTTAAGGACATTTACAAAGAGTACTAAATACCACTAAAAATACATATTTATTGGCAATTAAGTAATTATCGTTAATTAATTGCCGATAAAGATTTTTTTTGGTGTAGTGGTAACCTTATGATAATTATGCACAAATAAAATAACAATAATGACATTTCAAGGTATTTTCTTTTTGTTTTCCTCCTAGTATTCGGTATTCATATTGAAATTCCGATTAATTAGAATTTGTGCTGCCGCATAAGAGGAAGCACACACTCCCTAACAAGATTTTTTTTTCATAGCTAGAGTTTGAATTCAAGATCTCTGATTAAATTAAAAATAATTTTTTTTTATCTATCCCACCACGACCCTCGATAATTACTTTCAATTGGCTTACCTTTCGAAGAAATTCATAAGCATGATCAGCTGATTGTAAATCATCCGAGTAATTTGCTTTTTGTGTTGTTGCATAGGAGTATCCACTCCCTACTGGCAAATCTACAAAAATCATGTTTGCCACCTATAATTTAACCATTATTAATTAGCTGTCGAAATTTTTGAAAAGTTAAAAGTATTTATTTTAGAAAATTAAGGTGTTGAATAAAAAAATATTGAAACGTACTTTTAGATTATTGGTCGAGAACAAATTAAATTACTATTCTAATTTCTATAAATGTACATTACAAATTGATTAGTCAAACAATGACTTCTATTCTCCGAAAGTATTTTTTCCAATAATTACTTTTGAATAAACAACTTTATAAAAGAAACAGATTTTGAAAATTTGACAGAACAAAACATTATTACTCCGTATTATTTTGTTTGAGACTACTAGCTTGTATGGTTATTTTAAAAGTTATTTTGTGTCGAAAGTAATTTATTTTAAAAAGGTACTTTAATGAGAAGTAATTTGTATGTTACTAATCAATTTGAAAAATATTTTTAAAACATCTTTTTAAATTTTGTTTTGATTATCCTAATGAGTCATAATATTAAATTTATCTGCAAATAAAAAGAAAAATACATTATTACAATGTATTTATTGTTTCTAACCTTTGTGTATGCATATGGATTTAAAGACAGCGTTGGCAAGCTCCCATTATACGCTCTAATATCCATTGTAATGGGTCCTGCAAATTTTAGCAAGAATTTTTTTTTAAAATAATATATATATCGTCTAAAATTATGTGATTGTATTTTGTTTAATATAGACACTAAAAAAGGAAAACTTACATAAATCTCACTAGTTTAAGAGCTAATTACTTAGATACATTCTAGTCTTCAATATTATGTGTCTTATCAGATTTTGGTGCGTCCAGTACGTTCAGATACGTCTAGATACATGTATCTCAGGATACACGAGGTCAAATTTCTTCGAGATACACTGTATTCAAGTGGATCCGTATGTATATGGGATACATAACAATTTCACTCGTCTTTCTCCCATCTCGCTCGCCACTCTCCTACATATATATTTGGTATCCCAGATACATTCAGATCAAATGATACATGTAAATAGTGTGTATCTAATGTGATTCACATGTATCTCGGATACACAACAAAATCTCGCTCGCCTCCCTCCCCATCTCGCTCGCCTCTCTCCCTAGCTAGTGTAGCAAAAATACATGTACTTAAGTGTATCTTTCTCAATCTATGATATGAAACTCCTAGTTAGTGATAAAATACACATAATATTTTAAAAGTATAAGTAATAATAATATATATAACAATGATAGTGAAATATGTTTAATTATATAAAAGAAATATAAAACAAATTATAAATACTTATATGATTATTAATTATCTCATAAAAGATTAAAATTCTCAAATTCAACTAATATGAGGCATTATGATATAAAGACAAATTTTAGAATAACTTACCTAATTCAAATAGAATCGCAGTCAATGGAGAGCAACCAGGACCTCCCGTAAACCAATAAATAAGTGGATCAATTTTAGAATTAGATTGCGACTTTATAAAATAATAGAAGAGTTGCACCTCATTTGCTTCACCTACTCCTATATACCTGATTAATTAATTTAAAAATCATCAATATAAAAAAAAATCATGTTTATTGCATTATCAAAACATGACAAAAAGAAATCGTAACATAATAGAATTTAAAAAATGAGCTCACATTTTACTTTACCTTGAAATGATTAAAAAAAAAAGAAAAAGTAGCAGGTATGGTATTAATTTTTTAAAGTTGATAATACAAGTTTAATATTTTTGGCGTCTTCTACTATAGTATGGTCATTAAATACCATAAATCATATCCTCCATATTTTTCTAATACTAATAAAGTTGGATGATGCGCTTTGGGCAAAATTATGGAGTAACAAAAATTGTAAAATTAGAGCATGTAAATAATAATATCTTTTTTTTTTTTAAATGTAGCTCCGTTTAAGTCATTTACACTATTAGAGAATATGAAATTAGCCATAAAATTTATCAATAATCTCTAATTAATTCGTTGTTAAATAACTCCTAACGAATTAAATTTTCATATTATTTGATCGCTAATTTCTTATAGTAATCACATCACTCACCCTAGTGATAGTAGTAGTGAGCGTTCAAATTTCATTGTATCCCAAAAAAAATAATATTCATATATGTTCTAATTTATGTGATACTTTTCATTTTTCGAGAGTTTAATAGTTTAAATTTGATCAGAAATTTACACGTGGAATCTTCAATTTTTTTGAAATGAAATTTATATATTTGTAAATTACGTAAAAAATACTATA
The DNA here is from genome assembly GCA_029582605.1 of Solanum gracilifrons. Classification (NCBI taxonomy): domain Eukaryota; kingdom Viridiplantae; phylum Streptophyta; class Magnoliopsida; order Solanales; family Solanaceae; genus Solanum; species Solanum gracilifrons. The sequence goes on from JAJOOH010025678.1 coordinate 7,638, forward strand.
AGTCATAATAATTGACACTTCAAAATAATTAAAAGATAGATGAAAAATTTATGGTAAAAAATAGACTTATTTGAATTTTAAAATCTAAAAAAATGTCACTTAAATTGAGACGGAGAGAGTAGTATCTTTGATACAAACTTTAGGGTGTAATTCAAATATTTTACAATAAAGAAACCCCGTGTGTTGACTAGCAGACACACACATAAAGTAAACATGAGAAAAGTAAGTGCGCTGATTACTCTAAAAGAAGTGGTGATCTCGCCTTGCTTGTAGAAAAGGGGAAGTTTTTAGATTACGTTTTTCAACAAGATAGCAACCATATAAGAAAACTATTATTCCGTCCATTTTTATGTGTGCACTATATTAAAAATAAATATTTAATTTGTAAATCAAAAAATAATTCAATAATTTGTAACATATTTTTAACATCTAAGTCAACCCCGTCAATGGAGGAACCAACACTAGATGTTTTCTTTCTGAGTCCCAATCAAATATTTTTATGTTAAAAATAATAATTAAAAAATAACTTTTTTTTAAAAAAACATTTCCATGTTAACTACAAAAGTTGTCGAGGAAATAATATTTTGCCTCTAATAACTGAAAGATTAGTGAACGAAATATTTTCTCAATTTACTTTTATTTGTACATTTTAAATTTTGTATGCCTTTAAAAAATTAATGATTAACATGAATATTTTTCATAATTTAGAAAATAGATAATTAATATTTACTTTGATACATTAAAAGTGAATACCTTTTTTTTTTAGAATATAAAATAAATAAACAAAAGTAAACGAAGGAAGTAATAAAATTACCCGGTTTCAAGTTGAAATGGAAGTGGTCCTTCAAATCCAGGAAGATACTTGACAGGTGAACCAGCAAGAACAAAAAATGGATATATCTCAAATATTACAAAAATTAACAAGACAATGTGAAGTGAACACTTCATCTTCGAGTATTTCATTCTTTTCTCTACTTTAGAATGGAAAATACTGAATCTCATATTTTTCGATTTTAACCTCTTCCTCGAATACATATGGTGGATAAAACTGGACAAGAAATAAATTTTCTTGATATATATTTTACAAGACAAGTGGTACTAAGTTTGTGGGTCTCAATTTTGTTTATTAATTAATTAATGGCTGCTTCTGCGCATATATTATACTATATTATAGTGGGGCATTATTAATTGGTCATAAAATATCGTGATCACGTGAGGTAACATGGACATTTTTTATTTCTTGACAAGGTTATTATGGAAGTCGATGCATCATAGAAACATATGTTAGTTTAATTATCCAGACATCAGAATTTATTAGGTCGATTAATTCGATTTCTATATGTGCTTTTCTCCCCCTTCTCATTCACATTAAGGAGCTCGTAAGACTTTTTCGAAAGTAAATTCGAATGCGTAGAACTCCCAATATTGAACTTGGCGTGAAAGGATTATTTTAGAACGTCAAGATTTGAGGGTGTGTTGCGAAATATGGGCTTTTGGGGAGAATTTCAAGTTTCTGTCTCGTGCAAGCTGCTATAACAGGGGTAGTCAGATTTTTGTGTAGAAAAGCTCCAAAATCTCTCATTATTTTGCAATTTCGTTCTTGAGAAAAGGAATGGCGATATAGGGAAACTTTCCCCAGTTTTTTCACCAATTTCTTTTGTAAAGGTAAGTTAATTACTCTCCTAATTTGTATTTTGATTCTTGAGCTTTAGAATCTAGGGCATTGATTGTCTTGTTGTATTATTATGTTAGACCAAGTACAAGCTAAAGCTTCACCAAAGGGTCAAAGATTCATGGTCAGACTTCTGCATCAACTGTTTGGTTTGCAGGAATGCTAGATTTTTTTAATAGGGTAGTTAGATCTGTATTTACTTATATCAATATCTTGTAGACTGCAGGGAGATTTCATGCATAGGCCTTCAGGCACAGGGTCTAATTGATTGAATGTGTGGTTTAACTGTGATTTAGGCTGATGATGGACTTGATTAGTTATCGTTGATATTATGATATTTGTTAGGTGTTATACTGGGAAGAAAATTGTGGATAGTTGGATTATGATCAAAAAATATTTGGGAATGAATCTTTTTGGTAGGCGATGATTATTGTTTTCTTGTCTATGTTATATGTACTTGTCAGTTGTTTCTTCATATTGCATGCATGGTATATGATTATGATAAATGAAAAAAGAAAAAAACATGATTTTAAATGATGAATGTTGACAATCTCATGCAACAGAGGGTGTTGCTTACTTGTATTTACAAGGGCATGTGATTGTGCTTGTATTTGTGTGATTAATAATTGGCACAGGTACCATGCCTGATATAGGATGTCACCACGATTAGTTTGGATACCATGCATTGTACGTATATACTAATAGTTGGTATGAATATCATATTTGGTATGGAGATATACATTAATGATTGACTCGGATATCACGTCGATACACTAACAATAGTTGGCTCGGGTACTACATCAGTACACTAACAATTTGTGTGTACCAAATTTACTTCTTTGTAGTGGAATGGTTACATGTTTGTCCATGAATGGCTAGATTTGTCTTTGAATGATGGGATAGTTCTTGTGCAGACCAATTTTGCATGTTAAATGATGTTCTAAGGATCTTCGATGGTTCAGGTTACTTGAAAGGTGTGATGAATCATGTATGGCTTGTTATGCTGAGGTTGTTCACGTTTATTATGCATATCAACTAAGAATGAAGACTTGGAGTTGAGGCTATGTTATACTTGTGATTTTAATTATATATTATCTGTTTTGCTAAGTTGTGGTTACTAGGTCAAGCTGATGACCAAGGGTCTGGTGCACAGTTTAATTATTGAAACTAATATAGTTGTTTAGTGTTTAGAACATATTTGATAAGGAGGGATTTGAGTCAAGATGGTTTAGTAGGAATCTTACATAAGGTCTACTAAGAGGGTACAAGGATTAGGGTGTTGACATGAGAACTTGAAGAATAGTAATAGGTCGGTTAACAGAGTTAGAGACAACTTTCTATTCGAAAAATCTCTATGTGATAGAAGGTTAGGTTTGATCTTTGATGAAATTAAGAGAGATTTGAGAATTTTCTTATGTTGATTATTCAAGATACTTATCATACAATCAGGATTAGACCTTTATTTATGCACATGGCAGTAACTGCCTTCTAATATCTTCTAACTACCTTCCTAACAGTATTAACAAACTAACTAATTATACTCTTATCATATTTAATTAATTACTTAACTAACTTCTTTAATGCTATCTTTAATATTCCCCCTCAAACTGGATGTATTGAAAACATTCAATACTTATAGCTTGGCCAATAAAAAATCATGTTGAGATCTCCCTAATACCTTTGTCAACAGATCAGACTGCTGCTTCTTGGTGTTGATATAACTTGTCTTTATTAATCCTTGCTGCATCCTTTCTCGTATGAAATGACAATCAATCTCGACATGCTTCGTCCTCTCATGAAATACAGAATTTGCTGCTATTTGCATAGCTGCTTTGCTGTTACAATGTATTATAGTTGGTTCATATACATTCATCTTCAGTTCCTTGAACAAATTGGTTACCTAAACTATCTCAGCTGTTAATGCAGCCAGACTTCTATATTCTTCTTCTGTAGAACTTCTGGAGACTGTATGTTGCTTCTTGGACTTCCATGCTATTAAAGATTTGCCATACTTCAGTATATAGCCAATCACTGACCTCCTGCTTGTCATGCCCCGAGCCTATACCCTGGGCAGGACCGACACTCGGAGACCAATTCTGGCCCCGAGCAGACCCTTGGCCTAGCTTTCTTAACTCAGCGGAAACTTACTCAACAGCACAACTCAATGCAATGAAAGGTTATAAAACAACCAACTGATGTATAACATGCCAAAAGGCAACTCGAGTCTCAAAATCGAATATTTACATAAATACAAAGATGAGAGACTCAATACTAACTGACTGACTATCTATGAAGCCTCTAAAAATACTGAGATGGATGTTGGGGCAGACCCCGCAACATCCTGATAACGCAAAACTAAAAGAAACAAAATATCTGAGTCCTCCGAAAATCAAGGAGGCTCACCACTGACTCTGGAGTGCTCAGCTGGATCAACGGCGTACTGGATGCTGATCTGGGGTACCTGCGTCTGCATCATCATAAGATGCAGGCCAACTGGCATCAGTACATTGAATGTACGAGTATGCGAGCTGGAAAATTAAACCACAACTTAAGCTTGAAAAAAGTACAAGAGAACACTTACCTTGGCTCTGTTCAACTCATGAATAACTGAACTCAATATATAAAGCAGTAAGACACATGCAATATATAAAGCTTGTAAAACTCTTAAAACATGACGTAAAAATCATATTTATAATATGATGAAAATACCATGCTTCCTCTCAAGATCTTCTTGTGCAATGTATGAATGAAGTCCCATACCCCCATCCACACTAAGCAGAATCCTCGAGGAACCATGCAATTTCTACTGTGGGAGTTTCTCTGACCGACAAACCACCACTATGAATCTGAGTGGTGATACAACGTTTTACCTCACGTTGCCCGAGGATCATCCTATACCTTGCTGTGATATATGAAGCTAACTTTACTAAGTGGATCCACTAGCTTAACTTTACGGGTTCATCTAAAAAGTATGACCCGTTAACTCCCATGTTGGCTACATGGTTCTTATGGAGAGTTGAGTTTAATATGAACTCGCGTCCCCAAATCGGTGCTCGATACTACTCCCAAAATACTTTAGCTCATAAGTGTTTTAAACACATCTTTCTTTAGTTGAGATAATTAATTAAAATCTAGCCCAAAGACTCACTTGGAAACGATGTTCCTTTTTCTTGAAAATAGGCCTAAAGGCTCTTTTGGAAATCATAGTCCCTTTCTTACTCAAATGTAAAAACATTTAGAAACTTCTTTGGGAATACATAGTTCCCTAATAGCTTTTGAGAAATGAACTCAACTTAAACTCTTGTCTTGACTTGAAACTTGAGACTCTTTACTTAGCTTGAAACTCTAAGATCTTTGCTTGACTTGAAACTTGAGTCTTAAAATGAAGTTAAAACGTTCAATAAAGACTCTTGAACAACCTTGAAGACTTGCTTGACTTACTTCTTAACTCTTAACTTCACTTGACTTCTAACTTCACTTGACTTGGAAGTTAACTCTCCTTGAATTGAATTATGAATTCAAGGTGTTTGATCACATGTTATAGATGAGTTCTTGACATTTAGACGTACTTTGAAGTGTTGGAAACAACTAGGAAACATAGGTACAATACCTAAGATCATGCATAAGAAAGTGGGGAATGAATGGGAAAACCTGGTACTCTTGGCGCTCCGAGAGGTGCGGAGCGCCAGACCAAAAACTTTAGAGAGGGACTGCTGGCGTACTGAAAAGCGCACCGCCCTAAGGGGGAAACTTCAGAAGCCCTTTTGGGGCACGCTGGCAGGCGCGACACGCCAACCCCCTCCCCAGAAACTCGACTTTTCTCCCTTGTTTTGCCAACTCTAAACCACCTTTACTTCAAGGGTTTCAACCCCAAACACTAAGGATCATCAAATCCCTCAACATACCATAGATTCAGCTCAAAACACAATAAAAAATATGCCCAAAACAACAAGGGACTTCAATAACAACATCAACAACACAACCAACAACTTCAACAACACAACCAAATCCTTCTTTGACAATAAAACGAGTTTGTAGGGTGGGGGAAAGAACCAACCTAACCCTATGGACTCACATACCTAGTAGGGATCACCCCCGACGATATCCACGACGGAACTTGCTTGATCTCCTTGCTCCTTCTTCTCTTTCTCCTCTTCTTCTCCTCTTCACTCTCAAGCCCTAGCTCTCACTCTTTTAAAAATGGGACAAAAATGATCCAAAATAAGCCTAACACAACAATATAACCTCAAAAGAAATGGCTAGGGAAAAGACCAAAATGCCCTTAAAATTTCCGGACGGATTCCTTGCCAACTGCCCAACTTTCAAAGGGCATAACTCACTCATACGAACTCGGAATTTAGAAAACTCGGTGGCATTGGAAATACTATTCCACGAGCTTTGCAACCATAACTTGAACTACACCTAAATCATCCTGAGACAGAAGTTATGACTGCTCAAAGTTGGCCAAAACTCACCCTTACTTCAATACTTAGCCAAATTTCCAGATTTTTAATCTTTCCAAAAAATGACTATCTCCAATTCTAAGCCTCTTCATAATTATTTCAAATCGCCGGATGTTACAATATCTCCTCCTTGGGAACATTCGTCCTCGAATGAGGTTACTCTTACAAGGCTAAGGGTGTAACATCAATTCGAACACCCAACAAGCAATCATGCAAACTACAACAACAATTACATGCTCACTAAATTCAAAGAGCACTAAGAAGGAATTTAATACCTTAATCTGCATTTCCTCCGGATTCAAAGAGATATGGATATCTCTTCTTCATGTCCTCTTCGGCTTCCCAAGTAGCTCCCTCAACTAATTGGTTCCTCCAAAGGACCTTGACTGAGGCTACCTCTTTCGTTCTCAACTTACGAACTTGGTGGTCTAGAATCTGAACTGGAACCTCCTTATAAGATAAGCTATCCTTGATCCCAATACTTTCAGTTGGTAGGATCAATAAAGGATTGCCTATGCACTTCTTCAACATAGAGATATGAAATACTGGATGAACCGCTGCTAGTTTCTGTGGTAACTCCAGCTCATAAGCAACATTGCCAATCCTCTTGGCTATGCGGTAAGGTCCAATATACCGGGGACTAAGTTTCCCCTTCTTACCAAACCTCATAACCCCCTTCATGGGTGAAACCTTCAAATATACCCAATCATCTACTTTGAACTCTAACGCCCTTCTCCTAACATCAGTGTAGGATTTCTGGCGACTCTGTGCTGTTTTCAACCTCTCTTGAATCACTTTCACATTCTCCAAAGCTTGGTGAACTAAATCTGGTCCTATCAACCCTGCTTCACCAACTTCAAACCATCCAATAGGAGATCTATATCTTCTCCCATAAAGAGCTTCGTATGGAGCCATCTGGATGCTAGAGTGATAACTGTTGTTGTAGGCAAACTCGATGAGAGGTAGGTGATCATCCCAA
>JAJOOH010025679.1:0-20947 GCA_029582605.1 Solanum gracilifrons
CCCCCCCCCCCCCCCCCGAACTAATTTTTTTGTAATTTTGTACACCTTTTTGGCCTACGTGGCATCCAAATATCTCCCACGCACCTCAAATGTGTGGAGTCACAGAGTATGCCACGTAAGCCAAAAGGTGTACAAAGTTATATGGAAAATGAGTTCAGGGGGTTAATAGGACCTTAGTTCTGTTAAGGTGTGTCTCTGAGATTTCGTTCATAGTCTAGGGGGGTACTTGTGCCTTATCCCATTTGAGAACTCAAATCTAGACTTTCCACTCAAATTATTTGGAACTCCCCTTTATTTTATTCACTTCTATTTTTTATTTTCATTTTCCATTAAATTGATGACAACTACAGTTATGATTACTACATATATTATAATTATGATTGATGAAGAATGGAGGACCTTGTATTATGATTTATATAATCTTATGATAAATTTTATGTCATGTTTAAATGATCATTACATTATCATGTTTTTAGACTTATCATTTTATCGTGCAATGTTTTATTTACCCAGAGTACATTCTGAACGCATACATTCTTATGATTGTATTGTTTTATTATATAAATCTTGATGCTTTACATTAGACACGTTGTTAGTACGTATTCTTATAAACCTACAAAGTTATTGGTGAGTCCTCATGGTTCGGAGACATAACACTTATGTTTTATTTATAATCACTTCACACTTTGTTTCTATTTTAGATGCTTGAGTGAGCAAGGCATTGTCCTAGTGACTCTCTTATAAAAGAAGTGTATTCAGACATTAGATTTATGTATAATTTATAAGTGTGTAAACCAACTTATATTTACTTTAAGCTTTTGTTTTTGGCTTGTTTTGCTGAGAATGGGTGCATTTGATGTGGTTCTCTTCATATTTGTAGGAAAATAAAGTGATGAATTGATTAAGAAAATAATTGAAGAAGCCAAGTGAAATTAAGGCAAAAAGAGAACAAAAACTTCAAATTTAGACTGTAAGGTTAAAATGTCGTGAACGCAAAGAGGTAACTTCCAAGCATTGGATAGAACTGAAAATTCACCGTCTTGATTACACCCCCCCCCCTCCCCATTGTTTACACCCATGCATAGACATTATGAGATTATTATTGATTCCATCTGAATTTGAGAGTTCTTATCATAGGGTTTTAGTGTTTAATATCAAGTTTCCTCACAATTCACCTTTTGAATTGAAGATTGAATTATCCATTGTAATAATTTCCAATCCTTCTTCATTTCCTTGCTTTGTATTGTGTCAATTGTGGGTGTAATTGATCATTAGAGAATTTGGGTATTATTTATGTTTATTAAGATCTTTAGCTTTTGCCGTTAATTAAATGGTTCACATTTATTAAATGGGTGCTTGATTATCTAGTTAATTTCAACCTTAATTGATTTCCTAATGAATTTTATCTCTCCTTGAACTTCCCCATTTACTTTGATTGAGATTTAAAAAGTCAATTGAGGTTAGGAATTATTGATTGGTACATAATTTGATCCGTAACAACCCATATATTGGATTCTAACTAGAGATAGTAGATACATGCAATACATAGAATTGAACTAATTGTGACAACTACTTATCTAGGTTAAATATAGTTGGGTGAGATATATTTTCTTATATTCGAAAGAAGAAGGTGAATTATTGAGGTTTCGATGCATATATAATTTGATCCATGAATGAGTTTGCATGAGATTATTGTTTAATGGATCTTGTGAATGTTTATTGGCTTCCCATTCACAGATTCCCTTTGATTCCTTGCTTTAAACGACTTTTTCCCGTATCTATTATTGTTAATATAATCATATTCATTTTATAATTATGTATTTTTCATTTGGATTTAAACTTGTATCTTGTAATTCTTTATCATTTTGATTGCTGACACATTGGTCCTTGTAGGATTCAACCCCGACCTCACACGTTGGGTTATTATATTTCTAGTGATCACTTATTTGTTGATTCATATGATGGGTAATAGAGCATTATTGAAATGGTGCTAGTGTCGGGGAACAATAAGGCGTATTGAATTGGTTTAGAATTAAGAGTTTACTTGTTTTTATTCAAATTGTAAATATTCATTTGTGCTTTTTTTTCTACGGTTTCGTATGATCAAACAATACTTGGTGATTGCAATCTCTATGTTGATGATCCATGACCTTGTTGGGGAGGACTTCATATTGGAGAAACTTATATGTATACCTTTTTAGATGAGGTGATGTGTGAATAAATTAGGGTAGTGAGTCAAATTTGGTTCATGTTCTTTGCCAAAAACCATAAATGTGGTGAGACGCTACATCATCTAATGTTTCAAATGGAAGATGATTTCTTCAACTTGCACATAAATTGGTGTTATGAGAGATGCAACTTGAGTTTGAAATTCAAACTTTGAAGACCAATGTGAGAACAAGAATTTGAGTATTTATCCTCCTTGTCAAGTAGTCAAAAATTGTGAGTGGGAGTTTGAGTCTAAAAAAAAGGGGTTGTGATAAACATGGATGAAATCTTGGGCATTCTCAAGCAAACCAAGCCAATAAAAATCCAAGATGTCGATTGATAAGTTGTAGATTTACAATCATTTGAGGCTTATTTAGCTCAATAATTAGTGTCCTCAATGCCTAATTTTTTCTCGTTCTGATGATTTGCAGCTATGAAAGCTAATGTACAAGGCACGGATAAATGTTTGAGAATGGCTGAAAATGTAAAAAGAAGTGCAAACTATACATTGATGATCGCCAAATAAGAAAGTGGATCACCTAGTGAGCATGACCTCACCTAAATGGAAAGTGCACAACACTTGGGTCTAGCGAGACAGGTCGGCAAACTTCAACATAAAAGGTGACTCATTGAATTAGAAAGACGACATTGGTCATCATCGCAAAAAATATTAGTGCAAGGATAAATTGAAGTCTCGAAAGGTGAACCAAGGTTGCATTTGGTGATACGCAGAACATGAAAGGCAGACTCAAATGTGCCTGTTAACAGAGGTTAAAACACTAGAAGCCTAGAGAAAAAAAGGCAGATTGAATCATGATCAGTGATGCGCCGCATAAACTAGCCAAGCCCGACTAATGTCACCAAAAGGGAAGCGTTTTGAGTTTTTGGGCCAAATTTTGAGAAACTATAAATAGCTCAAAGGAGATAGAAAGAAAAAGAGCTTTTGATTACTCTTTTGGGGGAGAGTTCTTAATATTTTAAAGAGAGAGAAAAACATTACTTTGTGAAGAACAATAAACATTCTATATTTTGGGGTTTTGTCAACTTTTTTCTTGAATTTGACAAATTGAAGTTGAATCCAAAGTGTGTTTTCTTGAATTACATAATTTGATATTACCCCTGGCTGCTATCATAGAATGTATATTTTCTTTATTTTTTGTAATGGGTGGCTAAAACCCCAAGATCTAGGGATGCAATTATGAGGTTAGGTGTTGATTTAATGTAGTGCGTACTGTGTTATACTCTCTTTTGCCGCTATTCATACATGAATTTGGGATAATTAGCATGGGGTTAACTAACGGTAGAGGTTGCAAACTTAATTTCTACTTCCGATCTCTAGTTGATGCTCGAAAGAGATTGATTGGAGTGGGTAACTAGTCCAATACTATCAATTTAGGTATGATGTCTATAAATTGGTTGAAAATAGAGGTTATTGGTAGAATCTATTTGTCCTATTTCTGGATCGCAAGAGAGAATAGAGTAAAGTATAGGGTTGTTTAAATTGGCATATAAATGAGATCGAAAGGAGATTATATGCATAAATTCTTTGAGATCAAAATATGATTAGAATCATTAAAGGTGACCTAGCCTATTCATGAACATTCATCACTATAGAACAACATAATTACCCCTATTTGATATCGATTTGCGATCCCTGCACCGCTAGATTGCTTGGTTATTCTTGAATTCTCTTTAATTTTAGTTTAATTGTGATAATTGATAACCAAATCATTTATTTAATTGGTGGAAGTATCAACCCACTTGCTTTAAATATTACAAATGAATGATTTTACAATGTAACTTTATTGCTACTAATTCTCTACGATATGCCATTCTCTATGAGATTCGACCCCGACACTTAGTTGGGTATTTTTATTAACTACAATTGTTGTCCGTTTTAATTGGTTATAAGGAGGACATTTGAGCGTCATCATAAATGGCGTTGTTGCTAAAGAATGGTGGTTCAGAATTCCATTTGAGAAATAGGTTTGTAAATTCATTTAGTTGTAGTAGATTGTTATTTTTTGTCGTTGTTGGCTGATTTGTAGGTCTAATACGATGAGTGACCATAGTAGTGACAACGATAGTCACTATGGTCAAAACGATAACATGGGTGATTTGAATGATATACATGTGAATATTGTTCTAACCACGGGAGTGTCACGACCCAAAGTACACCCTAGAAGTGACATGACATTGAAGACCCCGAGAGGCCCTACACAAGCCACATAGCATAAGAAATATAAGAGTGTTTGAAAAACCATGACGCTCAAAGCCATATATTACATTATAGGGAGATGATTGGGACGTAACCCATACATTCCATACAAAATCTGAAATGAAAAGACATGAAAGAAATAAAAGGGTCTCGATCCTCTGAACATTAGGACTCACCAATCTTCAATATCTATAAGGGATCACTAGCCACAAGTATAGGACGTAGGAGCGTCGGACCCTACATTAGTGATAAAATGTAGGCACAAGTATGCGTTAGTACATGGAATGTACCAAATATGATATCAATGCATAAGAGTTATGATATCATGATAAAAGGACTTTATATGACATGCAATGACAAAACTAAATAATAAAATAACATGTTAGAAAACATGTCATAACCATGGTCAATGCAAGTAAAACATCTTTAAAATACATTTGAGATGCTATTTGAAAGTAACCTTAGTTCATTATTGTGGGAGATTTACCTTTAACCGGCATAGACCATGTGAGATATAACATGGAATCTGGTGTCTATATCATATCAAAAAGAGATATCCTTACTTGCCAAGGTAAGAACAATACACTTCTAGCTTAGGTGTATCCACTAGCTAATGTCTATCTAAGACAAACATATGGTGGCACACAGTTATGGGACATGGGTAGTCGCTTCTTGTCCACTCGATGCTAAGAAAAAATCCCACGAAATAGTCGTAAATCTTAACTCGTCTTATTATCCATGGAAAAGCACAATTAAGTAGCCAATCCAAGCTACAATTCATTAGGCTAGCTCCTTAATCCTAATTCAACTTAGGTAAGAAAACCTTTCAACCTTATGAATCCTTTATGTGTGAAAACCCTTTTATATTCATGTTTTGAGTAGTATGTGAGAAATCCTTTCAAAACAACAAAAACAAAATCGATGATTTATTCTCAAGCAACCTTAAATCATTTTCATCAATTTCATAAAGAAGCATGCATATCTTCATAAATTTATCTTTCATAATTCAAAAGTTTCGTCATATGATCTAAATCTAGAAATCACGGATCATGCATGATTTCAAATGAATTCAATTTAAAACATGTAATTATCTCAATAAGTTCATAAAAAGACATATAACAATCAATTGTATCATAATAGAAAAGAACCCAGGAGATTGAATAAAATTCTAATTTCAATTGGAGATTCTAACTTGTAAAATTGAAGAATTTAGGAAGCCTATGGAGGAGAGGACTCCATAGGTGAATACTATCATATCTTGATGTCAAAATCCCACAATCAACGATGAATTTGGAGACTTGATCTTCAAACCTTAGACTTCTTCAACTTTAGAGAGAGAAATTTTGGGGGAAGAACATTGGAGGGGTTTGATGTCACGTTCCAAGTCCCATTGACACGGACAAGCACTCGATGCCCTAAAGACCCGACAGAACCAACTTATAACTTGTGCTTATCGTACATGAAACTATAACAATTATTAATATTTGATGAGTATATAGTAAGATACTCTAATAAAAGACCAACATAGCTAGGATGACTTGGTTGTTGAGGCTTTGATTGCTAGAAAACAAGACACAATATGTGCTTTACTTTGACATTAGTCTACAAAGCCTCTAAAAATAGACACTTAGCATATAACAGGACAAGTCCCCATCACACCCCTTAACTAATATACAATTTCAAATATATGCTAGAGACTCGGCAAAGCCCTAACGCAACCCGGAGCTCACCAAAGGTCGTTGACTAACCTATGCTTGTATTGAGAGATTCTAATAGCTTGAGTACTCGTACCTGTTATTGACACCCAATTTCGGACGTCCATAATATAGATTAATCATCGAGCTTCTTCATTTTCAAATGATTTAAAATAATTAGTTGTAGGGAAAAAATAGTTTGCAAGTTAGTTTAAATAGTTTGTCACTTTTTTTATAATTCTTAAATAATATATATGTTTTACATAATTATGTATATAATTAGTATATCTTATGAATATTCAAAAATTGTCTCAAAAAGATTATTTTTTTATTAAATATTTGGTTAATTAGTTTAGTCATATAAAAATTTATATTTTTGAATTAATTAGTTTATAATCAAGTTATTTCATTTTATTAAGAATCTTGTTAATTAATTCGTCTTATTTTAATTTTGGCCGAATTCAACCAATTACCTAAATTTGGTTGAAATTGCAATTCACGTGGTTATTTTCTTATGTCAAATTGACCAGATCTTGGCTTCCTTTTCAAGACCCGTTTTCATCCAATTTGACCAAAATCATAGCCCAATATTCTATTTCAATCAGCCACCCAATTTGTTAAAGGACCCATCAGCAACCCTAACAGACCCAATTCTTTTTTTTTCTTGTTTTCCCAACTTTCAGGCCATACCAATGTCCCAAGCCCACAACATTACACTATTAAATATGCAACGACCCACCTCAATACAACGGTCAACGGCGTACCAAAACCTAACCCCCCCTGCGCGTCTTCTTCTCCATTTTGTGAAGAACCCAGAAAATTGAAGCCCAGAAACACTGTGAAACCCAGTCCAGCAGCGACGCTGCAAACCAGACACAACCCAGCCACCCAAATCGCAACTCGGAATCGTGCACGTCATCTCCCCTCTCCCTTATCCTCTCGTACGGAAACCCTTCGTGAATCAGTCAAGGATGCTCCATCTCCTTCTGTGTTCATCGTTTGCACTTAAACAGACGTCCACATTCAAATTCGTACAAGAATTTGTTTCCCTTACATTATCGTCAAAGAAATTTTTAAATTTTAAATGTGAATTCTATCCAAACTCTATTTGTTCCTCTCGTACGGAGACCATTCGTGAATCAGTCCAGGGTGCTCCATGTCCTTCTGTGTTCGTCGTTTGCCCTTAATCAGACGTCCACATTCAAATTCGTACAAGAATTTGAATGGGAATTTAGGCACAAATTCCTATAATAGTGGAGAGAGAAAATTCGGGAACTGCATAATTAATTTTAATCGAAAAATTAATTAATTAGTTAAGTTCATAATTTTAAAACTACACCTGTAATTATATACAAGTATATGTATATACAGTTAATTAAAAACTTAAGTTGTATCTTATAGTAATTTTCACTTTTGTTTTTTCATGTTGCTTTTGTGGCATTTTTTTTTGTTGTTCATCTCTTCTATTGCTTCATTGGTTTAAAGTTGAGTAATTTGTCTGTTTCAGAAAAGTTAAAATGTGTAATAACAAAAGTTTAACTTGCCTTATTCTTATTCACTTATTTTCTCAATAATGATTGTAGCCATATGAAACTCACCAATCCTCTTCTTCAAGTTCACATTTTTTTAAAGTTATAATCCATGCACTCATTTTGTTGCATGTGATACCAACTCAAGTCTATTATGGACTCCACCCTTGCATAGCGTTGAGTCGTATTGAGCCAGCCAGCCAGCCAATAGAATCAAAGAATAAGAGCTCGAAAGTCGATGTACCTGTGTTCAAAAGTCCAAGAAGGATTGTATACACGTGGTATACAGCAGTATACGCAGCGATATGCAGTGGTGGTATACGTTGTATCCATTAGAAAAAATAGGGCCAAAAGCCCCAAATTCTAGCAAATTGTATTTTGATATTTGGGCCAAAAGACCATTTTATTTTGATTATTATCTTGTTAGCTTAGGACAGGTAGAAATTGGGCCAAAGGCCTAAAGAAAAAATCAGTTTTCTTATGTTAGTTTAGGATAGGTACCAAGTGTTAAGCCTTTGGCCCAAAAGGCAGAAATCGGTCCCAAGTACTAGCCAAGGTGGAGAGAAAACAAGACTTGGGCCCAAATCTCTCTCTATTTATTATCTATATTACATATTAGTTTAATTGTTATCATTTGCTATTTATTGGTTTGTTTTAATGTTTCAAAATTCAATTCCCCAGAGGATAACCATTTTGAGTTAACTATTTAGAATTAAATGAATACTTGTCTTCTACTCGACTTTAAGAATATTTGCAAAATATAGTTTACTTATGTAATATTTGTAATATTTCCCCTTTCCCCCTTTAAGATAGCTTTTAAAATTTTAAAAATGTTTACTTCTTAATTAGTCAAACATGCTTCTTTCTTTTAAAAAATAATTAGCCAATTATTTTAATTACAAGATAACCGCATATTAGCGTACATTTTAGGTGTTTTCAAACTCTTCCTAAAACGTTATTATGAACCCCAAACACCCTTATATTATTTTCAATTGATTTTCTGTTTTAAGTCTTTTTAAAATTAGTTTTCTTATTTTTCCTTAAAATATTAGGTAGCGACTCTAATCAACACTTAAGACAATATTTCTTTTTAAATAAAACAGAATGTTGACTCTGCTGGGGATTTGAAATGGGTTCTACCCTTAATATTAATTTGAATGGCTATTTGTATAATTGTTTACTTGTTTCTATTTTTGTAAATTATAATTCGTTGCATCTCATGGCATACAATTTTGTCAAACGACATGTTTATTATTTGTTACTTAAAGGACGATTATATGGGTGGCAGTCAACCAAACATTTTTCAGGCTAGCCTGGCAAATGTAGTTAGCCACTGGATGGTCAATGGTCGCTAACTACCCCAGCCCAAGTTGTCCTCTTAAGTCACTTATCCACCTCAAATAAAACTCACTCTTAGTCAAACTAGCGTAGATCGAAGCCCAATCTCGAAAATTAGTGCATTGGCCTAAGATGGTCCAACACGCCCATTAGAGAGACCACCTTGAGTCCAAAATGGCCCACTGTCTAAACGGACGATCATACTTATGCATTTAAATTTGAAGGATGTATACGTCGTTGGGCAAACCATTGTCCCTCAAAGTTGAGAGTTTATTTTAATTAGATCACTTTAGTTACATGAAGATCTTTGTGAGTTATCATTGCATTCAAAGGTGTCGGCATTGAGAGATGTTAAGAAATAAAGATCGAAGGACCTTCCATGGAGGTAAACCTTAGGATAGTACCCTTGTGTGGGACATATTATTTGTATCTCATTTTACCTATTATGTATCCCCATTCAAATTTATTCATAAGTCTTGTATAAATTTGAGTTTTGGGGCAATGGAATGTTTCAAACGACGTTATACATCCTTTAAATAGTTAGGCCTACCCTTGACACAAAAGGGTCACACATTTGTTTAAAATGCGCAATAATTGTTTATGTGTTATAACTCCTTATGTAAATTGTTGCTTTATTGAAAATGTTCTAGCCTAGTCTTTTGAAAAAAAATTCTAGAACCTCCTAAGCACAAATATCAAGTCACTATCAAAAGTTCGTCCAAACACTCCTTTTTTAGTTTCCCAACAAAATCTGAGCCTCACTTTCAAATTTTAAATATTACTCTCTCATATCATAAAAGGATTCACCATCTAAAATCGAAAGAGATTCCAGTTAGTCAAACTACATATGACCTAAATTCTGTTTTATGAGATACGTAGGCAACCTTTCAAGGCTTGGTCCCCATATTTGAGAAATTCTATTTTTTCCAACTTTTGCTAGGAGATCGGAATTTTATCTCAATCAAAAATCAAAAGTATGTCGAGGAAAGATACTAAAATACATTGGCTCAACGTAATCCAACTTTCCTGATTCACAAAGCTTAACATCAAATAGACAAATACCTATATATTTAATCACCTTTCTATTCCCGTGGGCTCGTTTTATCTTCATGTGAAGCAACTCTTACGGTTTTGCGGTCATGTATGTGATATTTTGTATTATTTATCATCTACATAGACTAACACGTTTATCTTTTGACGTATTTTTCTTTTTCAGGTACTCAAAACTTATATGTATTGAGAAAATGAGAAAATGGAAGAACATCCATACTTCACAAGGTCTAACGATCGCAAAGATTCCTTCTCCGACCAATGTTCGTCAAAGGGCAAAGAAAAAGTGGTTCAAAATGTTGACAATACTGATTTAACCGAAATTACAATGAACGACCATATCATTACTGAACAGAACAAAATGATTGCACAATTGTTCCAAAAAATTGCTGAAATGAGGGCTGAAATGAATAAGACCCGAGATTTGATAAATCTGGATATCGTTGCCAACACTCCTTTTCCAGACAACGAAAGGACTCTACTCCATTTTCCTACTTGAGATCTAGAACCCGAACATTTTACAAACAGTTCATCCACCGCTACAATTTCAAAACCTCCCACTATCAACCTAACTACCCCTAACCCACATCATGCTATCTCCTCACACCAAAAATTACCTACTCCTCAAAATCTAAATACCAACAATCTCAAGAATTTTCCTCAGATTCATCAAATTCCTACTCAAAATTTTCAAGGCCCACCTACTACTCAACGCATACCATTAAAAACTGCATTTCATCTTCCAATATTGCCCGAATGGTACTCTGTTTTTATCACACATTTTGAACTCGATCATTATGAAAAGAAGGAGAAGGAGTGGAAGGTCATAAAAGGAAATGTTGGGCAAAACATTAGATAGGAAGTCATGAGTGTAATGAAGTACTTTCAATACACCTCATATGTTGTGGGGATAAATTATGAAGATTTGTGCATTCATCTACATTTGGAGCTTTTTCAAAGTACAAAAATTTAACATTTTTTGTGGATTTGAAAATCCTTTGACTCATTTGGGGGCTTATTGTGACCAACTTGTGGGAGTAGGGATGTATAGAGAATGGCGACTTTGCTAAAGACTTAATTAAGTTCTAACCATAATGACTTGACTCTTTTTGACTATATGTTAATCTATGTTTAACTGTTTTGCCTTATATAGATGTCTTGTTTGTTTATATTGTGATATTAATTATCATTGTATGCATATCATATATTTCGTCAAACTACTTTTTTTTATTTAATATAAAGGACGATTATGTGGGTCACAATCCTTTGTTAACCAAACTATTTCTCGGGGTATCCTGGCGAATGTAGTTGGCCATTGGGTGGTCAACGGTTACTAACTACCCGTGCTAAAGTTGTCCATTTGGGTCACCGGTCCGCTTCAAATAATGTCTAATCTTTGTCAACTAGCCTAGAGCGAAGCTCAATCCCTCATTTTAGCGCATTGAACTAAGTTGACCCAACACCCAAGGCGTGTTGGGTCCATTAGAAAGACCACCTTGAGTGAAAAATGGCTCACGACCTAAATGGACGATCGTACTTACATGTTTAAATTTTAAAGATGTATACATTGTTCAGCAAACCATTATTCCTTGGGGTTGGGCGTTTAATATTTTGTTCGAGTCGAAGAAAGAGCTAAGCTACTATCTGGAGATTACAAGAAATCAATGTGAAGGAATTTCCATGAAAGTATAGTTTAGGATCGTACCCTTGCCTAGGAGTGATTATTTGTATCCCTTTTTCCCTATTATGTAAATCCATTCAGTATTATTTAAAAAGATTTTATAAATTTGGATTTTGAGGCAATGAATTGTTTCAAATGGAGTATACATATTTCTAATCGTTAGGCCTACCTTTGGCATAAATGGGTCACATATCTATTTAAAACGTGCAATAACTGTTTATGTGTTATAACTGTTTGGGTGAATATGTTGCTTTATTGGAAGATGTCCTAACCTACTCTTTTTGAAAATTTTCTATAACCTCAAAAGCATAAATATCAAGTCATTATCTACAATCCGTCCAAATACTTATTGAGTTTCGTTTTCAAGTTCTAAATCTTACCCTCTTTTCTTAAAGTGTCAATTTTCCATCTCAAATTCAAAAGAGATTCAAGCTAGTCGAACGATGTAGGACCTAAATTCTCCTCTGTGAGATACGTAGGCAGCTTTTCAAGGCTAGGTTCCCCATTTTTGAGAAATTATATTTTTCCAACTCTTGCGAAGAGATTGGAACTTTGTCTTAATAAAAAATTATAAGTATCAAAAGGATCTTGGCTCGAGGAAAGTCAACTTATTTGATTCACTAATCCCAAAATCAAATAGAAACAATCCCATCTATTTAGCTATTTCTCTATACCAGTGGGCTAGTTTATCTTTGATTGAAGAACCTCTTGTGTGTTTGCACCTATGTGTGATATCTTGTACTATTTATCACCTTTAGACACTAACACATTTACCTTTTGAGTTATTTTTATTTTGTCGGGTACTTAGAACTTATCTGTGTTGATAAACTGGTCGAACACCCTTACTTTACAAGATCCAAACTTCCTAAAGATTCATTCCCTAATCGAAATTTACTCAAAGGAAAAGCAACCATGGTTGATAATAATGAAGAGTTTGGCTTGCCCAAAGTTGCTATAGTCCATCCCTCTACCAGCGAACAAAATGAGTTGATCGCACAACTAATGCAACAGATTGTTGAGTTCAGGGTACAAATCAGAAATGCAGGATTTACTGAATTCGGGTATGACTACCAACATCCAGGTGATAGAAGAACTTTACTCTACTTTCCTCCTCTAAATTCAAGTGCAGAACATTTCATTACCCCACCCTCAAACACTATTCAAAATCCTTCCACTATCGATTTACCTACCCCAATCCCCATCACACCATCACCTCATATCAAACACCGCCTCATCCTTAAAATACCAACCCTGAAACCTTCCCTATCCCTTAAAACCAAAATGCAAACAATGCTCAGACTTTTCCCCATCCTCAAAACAAAAATACAAACCCTCAAGCATTCCCCAGATATACTAGGATCCTCATAGAATCCAAAACCCTTCCACTGCTCGATCGTTGCTTCTGAAACCCACTTCCAAATTCCCAACCCACAATGAACCTATGCTAATTGTTCTGAACTCGATCATCATGAGGATCATAAAAAAGATTAGAGGGATAAGGAAGAAGTGGAAAAGAAGAATATAAAGGAAGAGGTCAAGAAAGCTATGACGGAGTTGTGTTATACTACAGAGGTCATTGGATTGAATTATGAAGATCTATACGTCCATCGATATTCGGACCTTCTGGAGGGATTCAAAGTGCCAAAGTTTGACACTTTTAGAGGAACTGGAATCCTTTGGCTCATCTGAGAGTTTACTGTGATCAAATCGTAGGAGTTGGAAAGAATGAAGACTTGTTAATGCGTCTCTTTAGCCGAAGCTTGAGTGGAGAAACATTCGAATGGTTTACCTCTAATAAGATAAAGCAGTGGTCTAGCTGGAATGCATTAGCTAAGGATTTCATCGAACGATTCGCCTATAATGTGGAGATCATTCCAGATCGATATTCTTTGGAGAAGATCAAACAGAAATCCATTGAAAGCTACCGTGAATATGCGTATAGATAGAGAAAAGAGCCCGCGAGGGTTCAACCTCTCATGTCTGAGAAAGAGATCATTGAAGTGTTCATACGCATTCAAGAGTTGGAGTATTATGAAAGGATAAAGTTGCTCGTTGGAGCAAAATTTGTGGAGATAGTCAAGGAAGGTGAGACTATCGAAGATGGGCTATAAACCAAAAAGATTTCACGCGTTGCCACCCCAACTAGATCTTCAAGATTGTCGAAGAAGAAAAGAGAGGATGTGTCATTTATTTCCCACGCATCTGATGAAAAATGAAACTTCAGAAAATCCTCAACTTACAAAGCTTATTCTCGAGCTCCATAAAATTCGTACCCAGTTCTTTATACTAAATCATTTTATGAAACCCCACCTCCATATTACAAACCCCCAGACATTACCAAAATACCTACCTGTATTACCATGCTCCATCAGCTAATTGTTCAAATATCAAATCAAGTTACCGAACTCCACCTCCATATTACTAAAATACCCCTCCAAATTACGAAGCTCCAAACCCAAATAGGTTATACCCAAATTTTTAAACGCCAGCACTAACTCACCAAAATCTTCTAAGCTACCGTCAAGTAGCTCTACCTCCTTAAAATAATTACAATCCTCCTCGCCCAAATCATGAGAGAAGAAACCTTCGAGAGTCTTTACTCTTTGATTGAAAGTCGAACACAAGTTTTTGAGATATTGAAATCAGTTGGCACGATACAGACAATTCATCCAAAAAATATCAATGTCAACTCCAAGATTTATAGACCCAATTTTGATTGTTCTTACTATTCATGAGGTGCTGAGCATACTACTGACGATTGTATCAACTTGAATCATAAAATTCAATACTTGATAGATCAAAAGGTCGTCACTCTTCAGACAACCACTCTTAATGTCAATAGTAACCCCATGCCAAATCATGGAGGGGTGACTATTAATATGATTGAAGTCGAAGAAGATTTGAATGTGGAAAAATATGTAATCTCAGCCAACCTTGAAAAGCTTGAGAAAGTTCTAGCCTCTACAACAAAAAGAGAGAAATCCAAATTTGTGATCATGACACCTAATCAAGCTTTTGCTTTAGTGCCGAAGAAGGGCCAAAACAAACAGTAGATCGATCAAGCTTTATCAAAACCATCGCCTCTCTCATATCAGTCTCTTCCAATGCAGAAGTATGATTATGGCAATGGTTTATTAGAAGGAATTGGATATCTATTCGAAGAAGGGGATGTTGTGCTTAAAAAAATGATCGAGACACTAAGAATACTTGACGCTGAACCGAATGAGCAAATGCCTAATTGGATATCCACTCCTCTCTAGATTCCTCGCTCATTTTGGGAAAATATTTTCATATATGTCAATATCATGTTATATCACAAGCTGAATGAAAAAAATGAGGTAGATGGGGACGAGTTTGAAGACTACAATTAGAATATCATGGTACCCAAACACCTTGTTGAGGGATTTATACAGATCGAGAGATATGATGAACCGAATGAATAAGAGATCAGAGTGCTGAATCAAGAAAATGATGAATGCATCAAAGAAATCAGAATTGGCAGAAGCACTAGAAACAGAACTCATTGGCCTGCTTAGAGAATACATAGATACATTCGTTTGATGACATTACATGGTTGAGCATTTGATCTCACAAGTCAGCAATCTATTTAGATGTTGTCAAAATATACTTTGTTTTAAGGCTCGATTTCTATCTTTCCCTTGTAGTTGCTTTTAATTTTTTGTAATCGTTTTAGCTTAGAATTTATTCCTTTGTAATGAACAATGTTTGACCTGAATTCTCACGAATGAGATATGTTGGGGGTCTATGTCAGCCTCGGTCACCCCTTTATCCCTCTTTAATACTTTTTTTTTGTATTTGAACTACGTTCCACCTGAATTCTTCAGAATGAGATAGGTAGGCCTATGTCGGCCTCGGTCGTTTCCCTATCAAAAAAATTTATTTTTGTTAATCCTCAAGAATGTAACTACATTTGACCTGATTCCTTCCTCAATGGGATATGTAGGCGCCATAACGGTTTGGTCATATCCCCGTAAGATTTTTATTTCTCTTAATAATGGTAATTAGGACAGAATTTTTGAGAGGGACTCAAAAATTCAAAAGAGGAAGATATTTTCTCCAACAAGTCAAGGCTGAAGATACATTAAGAGTTGCAACTGGGACAAAATTTTGAGAGTATCTCAAAAATTCTACAACTCAAATATGAAGATTTCAAGATACGCCAAGACATTTAATTGGGACAAATTTTTTTGAGGATGTCCTCAAAAATTTCTTCAAGCATCATTAGAGTTTTGTAGTAAATTTTAAATATTTCGAGACTGATTATAAGTTCAAAGCTAACTTCAAATGATCTGTGGCATCGTTAAAGCTTATTATTAACTTCAGCATTCTCTGGCACCGTTGGAGTTTAGAGTAAATTGCAAAAAAATTCATTTATAGTAGATTTTGGGAGTACCATGTCATATATTTCTCAAGACTTAAGAATCTTTTGAATTCTCTAGAACGAGCTATCGGACACGTCAAATTTTTTGAACCAACGACGTTCATTTAAGCTATGCATGACATGAAAATTTATAGTGACCTTTTCACATTACTTTTCAAAAGCCTATTTTTAGAAAGAGTTTTCTATATGTGTCAAAATGTTTTTGGCTTATCTTTCAAGAAGTAGGAGATCAGAGCAGTTAACCGGAGATAGCAAGACAAAGAGCAAATAAGCAAAGAAATCAACACATATCAGTTCACTTAAAACTAAATAATTTTCACTGGATGTAGGAAATGGTTTAATGCTTCTGATGCTAAAAGAAGTAATTTGGGATATCAGTAACATTGTTTTCACACACATCTCCAACAAGACAAGCGAACATACAAATGTTCGAAAGTAAAAAAGATCGAAACATCATCATAATCATCATCCTACCAATGGATCATCAGATCATCAACATCATCCTACTAACAAATCTTTATCAGCATTATCCTACCAATGGATCAACATCATGCTACCGATGGATCTTTACTATTATCATCCTACCAATGGATCATCAACCTTATCCTACCAATGGATCATCAACCTTATCCTACCAATGGATCTACATTATCCTACCAATGGATTAGCCTCATCCTACCAGTGAATTCTCATAATTATCCTACGAATGAATCAACATCATCCTACCGAAAGTTCTTCATTATTAGTAACCTACCAATTGATCCATATTAGCCTACCAATGGATCATCATCATTATCCTTCCGACGGATCTTCATTTTCATCTTCCTACCAACAGATCATCAATATTGTCCTACCAATGGATCAACATCATCCTATTGATGGATCATCATCATCATCATCCTACCAACAGATCATCATCAAACCAATGGATCATCATCATCATCATCCTACCAACAGATCATCATCAAACCAATGGATCAACATCATCTTATCAACGGTTCATCCTCATCACCCTATCGATGGAGCATCGTCATCAACAATATATTGCATTATGAAAAGTCATCATGATATTGTATCATCATATCAATTCATCATCTACTGCATCAAAACCGATAGAGGTTGACGTTAGAATATTTAAAGAAAAGAACTTGTGTTGAATATGGTAAAACATATTACTTCTCAATTTCAACTATAGTTTCTACTAACAAGTTTATTTCAGTCTTTGCCGAGAGAATCCAGGAGGATGAATTCTCAAATCAAACCATAGGTTTAGACGACATAAAAAATGATGCAGCACAACGTGGAACTTTTTTTTAGCAGCGAATTAGGACATAGTCCAAAGAGGAGTATCAAACAATAAGGACGCGAGTTGAGGAACGATTTTCACCTCGAATAAATCATACCCCTATCAGAAGGCATGTGGGTTTTCTTTGGGTTTATTGGTTTCAGTTTCGCTAGAAGTAAATTTCCAATCCGAGTGACAATACGCAAAGAGGTTTAAAAATTATTTTAGTGTAAGTTTTTACTTATGGGTGTTAAGTGAACCACATTCATGGCTAAGAGGTTCCAAGCCTCTTTTCAAACTCGATTCTTTTGTCACTCTTCCAAAACCAAAGGTTATCTTGCATAAGAGATTTCCTTTTCAACCCATCGATTCAAACTACAAATAGCCTGATTCCTAAGTTTAACGATATGTAGGCAGGATCAATGATGAAAACATGGTTGTACTCCGACATTCTCTCTAAAATCTTATTCCTCAGCATTCTGATATCTTCATAATTCAATATCGGGATAACTTTTGAATTCTTTCAGAATCGTGCATGAAGCATATCGAACTACAAGTGTCCTGAATTCTCATATAGCCTGAGATATGTAGGAAACCCGATTCTGGGGTTCAGCCATAATTGTCAAAGTCCGTACCAAAATCCCTTTTCTAAAGGAGTAAGATGTGGTTAGTCAAACTTGGATTCATCAATTTCATTTGCCTCAAATTTCTTTCATCAATCCAAGTACTATTGTTGACACCCAAATTTGGACCTCTACAATATAGATTAATCATCGAGCTTCTTCAATTTCAAATGATTCAAAATTATTAGGTTTAGGAAAAAATAGTTTGCAAGTTAGTTAAAATAGTTTATCACTTTTTTTATAATTTTTAAATAATATATATGTTTTACATAATTATGTATATAATTAGTATATTTTATGAGCATTCCAAAATCAACTTAAAAAGATTTTGTTTTAATTAAATATTTGGTTAATTAGTTTAGTTATATAATAATTTATATTTTTTGAATTAATTAATTTATGGTTAAGTTATTTTGTTTTACTAAGAAACATGCAAATTAATTGTATTAATTCGTTTTGTTTTAATTTTGGCCGAATACAACCAATTACCTCAATTTGGTTGAAATTGCAATTCACTTACTTTGGGGAAAAAGTCCGTGGGACCCCTCCTTATTTTCTTAAGTCAAATTGACCACATATTGGCTTCCTTTTAAAGACCCAATTTTATCCAATTTGACCAAAATCTTAGCCCAACATTGTATTTCAATCAGCAACCCGATTTGATAAAGGACCCAACAGTTGTCCTTATCGACCCAATTTTTTTTTCTTCTTTTCCCAACTTTCAGCCCATAGCAAAGTCCCAATCCCACAACATTACACAATTCAATTTGCAAAGACCCACCTCAATACAACACTCAACAACGTACCAAAATCGACCCCCATGCGCGTCTTCCTCTCTATTCCGTGAAGAACCCAGAAAATCATATCCCAGAAACATTGGGAACTAGTAGAGAAGCGACGCTGCAAACCATATGCAGCCCAGCGACCCAAATTGCAACCTAGAATTGTGTGCGTCATCTCCTCTCTCTCTAATCCTTTCATACAATGACCCTTCTTGAATCAGTCCAGTTGGCTCCATCTACTTTTGTTTTCTTCTTTGACCTTAATCAGATGTCTACATTCAAATTCGTACAATAATCTGTTGCCCTAACCTTATCCTCAAAGAAAATTTTGAATTTTCAATGGGAATTCTATCCCAATTCTATCTGTTTTCCTCCTAAATCTGCCTCAATTTCAGAGGTTAATCGACAAGGATAAAATAGGAGAATCTTCAGCCAACACGACCAATTTCATAGAACTATCAAACATGGGAGGTAATGGTTTTGCTTCAAATGCAGGTAATATGTCTCATCCACTTATAGCTTCATCTAAAGAGTTTTAGATCATAGACACTGGAGCCTCCAATCACATGATCGCTAATAAGAATATGTTGATGAATGAAGTGATAATTCCTGTTAGTGTTAGTAATAAGAAGGTTCACTTAACCAATGGTGGCTCAATAGTTGTTTCAAATGTTGATACTTGTGAAACTATTGATGGCCAAACAGTGAGCAATGCCCTATACATTCCAGATTTTAGATTTAATCGAATGTTTGTTTCCAGTCTAACTAAGGAGTTACAATGTTCAGTCATATTCTTCCCTAACTTTTGCATATTCTTGGAGATTGGTGAAGAACATGACAGACTATATCTGATGCAACATAAAGAACTAGTCCATACTAACAATCAGCCACTTAAAGGAATGATAAAAACAAAAAATAAAATTTACATCCTGTTATGGCACAAGATATTGGGTCATGCATCCATTGGAGCTATGAAACAACTGTTTTATCTTGATCAAAATAAATGTAAACAAGTTGTAGATAGTTGCAAAAAATCTCCCCTTGCTAAACAAAATAGAATTCTCTTTCATATTAGTGATTCTAGAGCCACTTGTGTTTTTTATTAACATCATTTAGATGTTTGGAGACCATCTCATGTGCCTACTTTTGATGGCAATAAACTGTTTCTCACAATAGTGGATGATCATTCTTGGATGACTTGGATCTACTTATTGAACTTGAAAAGTGATGTTGTCATAGTCGTAAAAAACATCATCCAATTAGTCCTAACTCATTTTGGTAAAACTATAAAAATAGTGAGGTCAGACAATGGAACAAAGTTTGTAAATTCAGAAAGCCATTTCTTATTTCATTCTCATGGCATTATACACCAAAAATCATGTGTCTACACCTTACAACAAAATAGGGCGGTGGAGAGAAAAAACATATATATCTAAGAGTTAGCTAGATCAATTAGATTTCAGGCCTAACCCATCGGGGGAGCCCTAAAGTTGGCATCAATTTTTACTTAGACACTCTAATTAAGCTTTGTTCATTTCAGACACTTCATGTCGGATTTTATTGTGTAATTTTGATACTTTTTGCTTACATGGATTAGTGAGTGTAATACACTTGTTGACAACGCGTGAAAAACCTATAAAATTGACTTTTTTTCTTCTTCTTTCCCATTTTCAGCCACCATTTCTGCAAACTTAAACATTTAACACGGTGAATTAAAATAGTTACACTAAAATGATGAAAAATGATCGAAACTCTTTCAGGATTTTATGCATAGATCCATTTTAATATTTAAATACTAAATTATACATGATACTCTTTCATGAAAGAATTTAATGTTTAGGAGTAAAAGTTTAATTTTTGATGAATTCTAAACCTGCTAATTAGGGTAAAAAAGAAAGAAGAAAATTTTTTGAGGAAGATACTGATAAAAAAAAGAATAGTGTGTAGATGGGTGTGTGCCCAGATGTGTTTTCAAAAAAAGAATAGGGTAATTTGGAGAAGACAATTGGGTGAGGGTGGGGGTTGGGGGGGGGAGGTGTTTAGACGGGGTAAGGGCAAATATTTCTTCAAAATTGAGTTGCTTCTGGAAATGGGTAGTAGGGGTGCTTGGAGAAGACAATTGGGGGGGGGGGGGGGG
>JAJOOH010025680.1:0-24081 GCA_029582605.1 Solanum gracilifrons
AAATATATATGTTTAAAATATGATATTAAATAGTTTAGGGAGGTAATAGGTCCTCATGAAAGTTTAGTATCGCAACAACAAATTCGACCAAAATTGGGGTATTTTTCAGACCCTTATCCCTAAATTCTATAAACATAGTTTGATTTAATTGTACCCCATAACAAACTGTTGCTATTTCGCCTCTCTCCTGGTGAATATATCTCACCGCCACTCTCGTTCTATCCCTCGCCTCTCTCGCTTTTATACAAACACAAATGTATAAAATGCATTTGTGTTTATATAAAGCGAGAGAAAATTGTATATATACATATATTTTCGTTCCCCCCTCTCCCCTCTCCTGGATCTCGCTCGCCAGTCTCTCCCTCGCCTCTCTCGCTTATACAAACATAAATGTATAAATTGCGTTTATGTTTGTATAAAGTGAGAGAAAATTGTATATACACATGCAAATACATATATCTTCGTCCTATACACTTATAATTATACAATACAAATATTCCCCTGCCTAATTCTCTTTTGCCTTTCTCTCTTTCTCGCTTTTTACAAACACAGATTATACAATTGATCTTTTGTATATGTATATCGAAACAGAAACAGAAACATATTATATGCAACTGCTTTCTTTTGTATATGTATAGCGAAATATACATATTTATGTTTGCTATGGAGCACAATGATGCAAACTATAATTATAGCATATAAATATGATTTGTGTGTTTGCTATATGTGAAAGTTGCTCTTAAAAGAACTATTCAATTTAATATAAATTAAATTCAGATATAACCCGCCCCGCCCAATAATTTAAACCGACTTAATCTATTGACCCACCCAATTTATCTTTCAAACAAGAAACCTAATTTCCGATTAAGTTCTCTCCGGAAAACTTACTTCAACTTTAACTTCTTAAATTGCTGCAGTTTTTCACGCCGCAACAAATGCTGGAGTTTTTGATTGCAGCAGCCCACTTGCTCTTTGGAATCCTTAGCTGGGGAATCAATCACGATAATCAACGAGCAAAGGGATAATAATACACCAACACGATGTCATGTTTATGACAACCATCAAGTACGAAGTCTTGTAGATGAGCCTAGTGATGAGGATGATGAAAGGAGCATGTGGAAAACACGCCACCACATAATCATATCCTTAGGCTTATTTTGTAGACTTAGATATTTGTGTATAATTTATGACTTGTGTTGCGTTTTATGAATTCTCGAGAGAACTCAATCGGATGTTAGGTTTCTTGTTTGAAAGATAAATTGGGTGGGGCACTAGATTAGGTTGGGTTAAATTATTGGGTGGGGCGAGTTGTATTCGAATTTGATTTATTTTAAATTGAATAGTTCTTTTAATCCTGACCATCCACGTGTCGTCAGTTAATTATAAGGGTATCTTAAGCCCGAAAGTATAACATTAGGGGTATATTTAGCAAAAAGTATAACTAGGGGTATATTGAAACTATTTCCTATAGTACAGGGGTATCTTTGACCCTTTGGCGAATAATAATTAATGATAAGGGTAGATTAAGAAATAAATGTAAAATTATCCATTGATTTCATAAAGTAGACAAGTATTGTTGGACATCTCAAAATAGTATAATGAACAACTATTATTGAACGAAAAGAGTAAGCATATAAATTATGTAATTGATGATGTATGCTTGGTAAGGCTTGTTTACACAATTTTTAAGGCATACGGAGTTGCATAAATCATGTGCAAGATTAGTTATCTAAAAGTAAGATCATCTTAACATTTAATAATTAATATTCAGCGTATAATTCTCATAAAAAAATAGATACTACTTTTCTTTTTCTTCTTTAGATCATATTCTCCAAAAACACAAATAATATGGCAAAGATTGTTGTTTGAACATTTTAAAATTAACTAAAAGCACTTCACAATCACCAATAATATTAACATTAGAATATGCAAAAGGCAACTATAAGGAACAGAAGATTATGATATGTTTACTTTTCTCCATTTGTCTTTTTGAGAACTTGCTTCTCCATTTGCTATTTTTTTTCACATGAAATGAACTTATGCAAAAAATGCATATTAGAGAAACTAACCACAATTCATAATTTTATCATTGGCCTAGTAGTTCTTTATCCATATTACTTGAGTCGAAAGACGAAAAAAATATTAACTTCTTAAGATAATATATCTCTATTTATGAAGATAAATACTACTTAAATTGATCTCACTTATTAGTTGAAATAAGCAAAATCATATACGCAGACTTGTTCATGTCAATCGATCCTCCTAACCTATATTCATATGCACAAAGTTAGACAATGCATACATTTTTACTCATGCAAGTTATAAATAGTTGATATATTTTGATAGAGGATTATCACCAATTGATCCAACTTGAACGATCTCATATCCAAGTAAATGCATTTAAAACAAATATTTTTTTGACAAAAATGATATAATGACAAATATTGTTGAATAGTTCTTTCTAGTGAATGTCAATAATGTATTTTTGGAATTCCTAAAATACAGATCCTTACTTAATAGAACCCTTAATGGAGGAAATTAAAATAGAAAATTGCTTACTTGTTTTGGACATTTCATCAAACACTTAGGTAGTGTAAGAAGTTTTTCCTTCAGATTCCATAAAGGCTTTTGAATACATCACCAAAATTAAAGCACATAGAGTCCATCAATAAAACATGAAGAGGAAAATCAACTATGAACAAATCTTATCCCTAAACACCAAACTAAAATGAAAAAAAATAGAAAGCTAGACACAACTTCAGAGTTTATTCTGTGATGATTGAACTGCGCAAAATGATGGTCTCCAAGAAGAAATCGAGGTTAATTCATAAATTTTCTTTCCTCAATTTTCAATTATGTCAAACAAAATAGATTCTAAAATTTCAAGGAGTTGACAATGAAAAAGAAAGAAGATCACTTTAAAGTATACGTGTCGTGTTTTCACATACAGAGCACGTGTTCAGAGGAGAAGGACCAAAAAATTAATATAGACGTTTCTATAGAAAAGGGGTAAAATTTTCAATTTAGTACAATTAACAAAGCTTCTTGTACAACTCTGAAGTGCAGTGTTTGTACACCTACACTCTCACTTCGAAATGAGAGAATAATTTCAACATTATTGAGGTATTCGTATAATTTCAAACATTATTGAGGAATTTGTACAATTTCAACATTATTGAGGTATTTGTATAATTTGTTTTGTGTATTTTTGGTGATTTGTATTTATATTAAAATATTTCACATTATGTTGTATTTGATTTTATGGATTTAACATATCAATGTTTATTGCGGCTTTCTTACCTTTTTAGACCTTATTTGTGTGTGTATATAAAAGTCAATTTTTGACATTTATTTATAAAGTTAAATATATCTTTGTTTTTTTGGCATAAGTCATATTTGGTAAAAAATTATAATCAAATACAATAACCATGATTTGTGGAGTTGTTTTTAGTAACCTAAATTACTGCCTCTTTAATTAAGTCATGAGTCTAATTTGTATAAAATTAATTTTTTAGCTAGATGTACAATAACTACTAAAATTATAGCTACACTACATAATTAGGCAAATTGTAGCTAAGGAGGCTCATCATGTTTCAACTCTTAGCTATTTACGAAATTTCTTCTTCATTAAAAAATTTACGCCGATTGACAAACATTACTAGTGTATTGTTTAATACAACTATAGTTTCATATAATTATGAATTGTGGTTACAATTTAATGAAATTTGCTATGAAGAATCATATATATATATGAATATGAACCCTAGACCTGCCTACGTGGGCCACCACAAATCAAAACTAGCCTTCCCCTTATCTCAGAATTCTTCACAACCGTCACCACCATCTTACAAATTAAGCCTCCACCAAATCTTCCATATGTATAAATATCAACCCCCCTTTGAACTTACTTAAACAAACTGATCGCCAAATAGGAATACTGGGCAAACTTAATCCTATGTATACTTGCATTGTTGCATGCATTAGTATACCGTTTCTCGATAATCTTACGTTACCTTTGGTGATTTGAGTTAATCATTTTTTTTGTCTAGGGGTGGTACAATATAGATTGAATGTCAATGCCATTTATTAGAGCTTTGAATTGATATCTAAAGTACACGTTGTTGGATTTTAAAAGGTATGAATGAAATATGAAGAGTTGCGACTTTCATAAAAAATGTGACTTCTATGAAAAGTTGCGACTTTTATGAAGAGTTGTGAATTTTATGAATTGTTGTGACTTTTATGAAGAGTTGCGACTGTTATGAATTGTTGTGACTTTTATGAAAGGTTGTGACCTTTCCGAAGGGTTGTAACTCTTTCAAAGAGTTTTGACCTTTTTGATTATGCACAATAAGCATTTGTTCACACTACTCTTTGTTCTCTATAAATAGAGGGATTTCCTCTCATTTTAAAACAACGAAAATATTGCACTACTACTTCTTCTCCTCCTCCTCCTCCTCCTTCTTCTTCACAATTAAATATTTGTGTACTTTGCTCCTGTTGAGTGGCTCACTGACACAATTATTTTTGAATAGAATCATTCTATCGTGAGGGGATCTATTCCTTAAACCTCAGGTACTAGAGGGGAATAATTTCCTTAAGGGAGCACTGTGCATTCAATGGGCTCAATTCTTTTTTTTCTATTTCATTATATTGTTACAAATCCTGATTTGTTATTTACAATCATTAATTTATGCTTATGTTATTAATTATTATTTTTGAGTAAATGATTTAAACTTTGTTGTTTATATTTATGCAAAGTATTGTTATAAGTATTTGTTAGCACAGATTAAATAACACACGTAATTGAGTATTCACACAAGTTTTCTCTACTGCAATTGTTGAAGGTAAAATTAAAAAAAATCCCTTAAAGATCTATACTACCATCACTTAAAGACAAAATTCAAAATTGGTATGCCATTGTAAGGACATAACGACCTTAAAAACCTTATCGTACCTTGATGTGCAGAGTGAGCCAACAAAAGAAGACAATAATTAATAATTTTTTTACATGACTTCAAGGATGTTGTGTCGGATTACCTGTAGAGGAATATGACTAGATTGGAGCCTCTTTTAATCCCACTGACATAGATAACTACAAAATAGATTAATTGCTCATATTTAGTATGAAGTATGGATAGATTTTCAAGTTTACTTCAAGTTGTAAATATTTTTCTTGAAGTAATAGATGTGTTTCTCGATATTGCGATGTCACACTCCGATCCTACACCCCTTGGCGCGACTGGCACTCGAGAACCATTGCTGCGCCCAAGCGAATCCTTGGCCTGACTTAACTACTAGAAGAAGACTTACTTAACATAGAATAATCTCAAATAAAGCTTTAACTCAAAAATGTCTCAAGTCAAACAACTTAGAATAGTTTAGAAATAAACATTCACTAGCCAAAGAGGCAACTCAAATCTCAACATAAACAATTGAAAATGAAAAGACTCATGAACTAATGTATATCTATCTATGAAGCCTCTAATACTATGAGGGGTGTCGAGACAAGACCCCCGATCATCCTAACAATTGAAATGACAAAATATAATAAAGGCATCCTCCGAAAGCAAGGAGGCTCACCAAATAACTCTGGAACTCAACTGGATCAATGAAGCGTCGGATGTTGATCATGGTCACCTGCATCTGCATCATAAAAGATGTAGACCAAATGGCGTCATTACATGGAATGTACGAGCATGAGAGGGGAAATCTAAACAAGACATAAGCTTGAACTGGAACTGAAAGAAACACTTACGTCATCTCAACTCAACTCAAGGATACTTAACTCATTTCAATATAAAACAGTAGTAAAGAACGCAATATAAAGAAAACCTTTTAAAACAGTAGATAACAATCCAATATATTTAAAAATACAATATACTCAGTTTGTATGCAAGGATACAAAATAAACTTTGTTTGTATATGAAAATACAAAATAAACTCTGTGGGAGATTTTCTCATCGACAACCATCATTATGAGCTATGTGATGATACTGCGTCTAGCCCACGCTGCCAGAACTATCCTATACTTTGTCGGGGTATAGAACCTACTACTAAGTGGATCCACTAGTGTATGCTAAAAGCATTAAAGAATCATCTAAAAAGTATGACCCTTTCTACCCACGTTGGCTACATGGTTTATGAGGACTTTGAGTTATCTAAACTCATCCCCATATCGGTGCTCAATACTACTCCCAAAATGTAACTAGATCATATGTTTAAAAACATAACTCTTTCTGTGGTTTGAGATTATTACTAAAAATCTTTCTCTTAAAAGAGATGGTACTCAAAACTGCTCAAAAACTCTTTTGGAAATCGGTGTTTCCTCTCATCTTAAATGTGAAAACATTTACTCTTGGGAATACTTAGTTCCCATATATCATTCTAAAGAAAATAAACTCAATTCTACTATTTCTCAAACTCAAGTGCTCAAGTCTTAAAACAAGCTAAAATGATTGTAAAAGACTTATTAAAATGACTTGGAAGAACTCTCAAGACTTGATTCTTAGCTCTACTTTGAATTTGAATTATGAATTCAAGGTTATGATTCATGTTATGAATGATTTCTAGATATTTAGAAGTGGTTTAGAGTAGTTAGAATCAAGGGGGGGGGGTAATGGTACCCTTTGAAAGAACTCAGACGGACTAAACGATGAAGAAATGGTGGGGGCAGGCGATCCTAGCGCACTGTGTGGCGCTAGCCCTTGAACTACAGAGCAGCAGTTGGGGTGCACTGGCTGATGTATGGTGCCAGGACCCTACCTACAGAGTCTCTCTGCTGGCGTGTTGGTGGGGTGGTGCGACAACCCTTGCCCAGAAAATCGCGACGAAAATTCTTGCTCGTTTTCTAACCCAATTCGCCTAAAATCAAATGGTTTCTTCTCCAATCACTTACATACAAATAATCAACATTAATATATGATAATCCACTCAAAACTACCCTCAAATTACTCAAACTTATCTCAAGAGCTCATCAAAACCCATCCTAATTCAAGAATGGAAACAATACTTCAAGAAACTAATCAAGAACTCAAACTCTTAAACTTCAAGGATGAAGTTTTGCTGAAAATAACATGATTGGCATGTGGGTGAATGAACCCAACACTATGAGAACTCACATACCTCTTAGGATCGAATCCTTGGGAAATTCCGCAACAAAATTTTAAGAACTTGACGAATGCCTTGACTTTTCTCTTTTTCTCCTCTTCTTGAATTACTCTCAAAACCCTAGAGTAAATTAGGATTTGTAAAACTGAACCAAATCAGTTTAGAACCCTAAATATTACCAATATTCATTTTAAGGTGATAGGGTAAGGAAAAGACCAAAATAGCCCTCTTAAATCCGGGTAACTTTTCTTAACTGGACAACACCCTCATCCGAACTCAAAAATTAGCAAACTCGGTGGTGTTGGTAAGAAGATTTTAATACCTTTTATTTGATATCTTATGGGCCACCTAACTCATCCTGTACTGAAAGTTATGGTTGTTTGAAGTTGACCCAAACTCATAACTTAGCCTAACTTGCCAAAATTTTCAATTTGACTCTTTCCAACTTTGTTCTTTCTATGTTTAGCTCTTTTCTAAGGAGGGATGTTACAATATCTCCCCCTTGGAAATATTCGTCCTCGAATGAGATCACTCGAAGTAGAACTAAGGGTGGCAACAATCTAACACCTAACTCAAACACCCAACATGTAATTCAACATAACATAGCACATCAATTAAAATAGTGTTTTTTTAAAAAAACATTACATTGGTCTAAAATTTCTCCGGGCTCAAAGAGATGTGGGTATCTCTTCTTCATATCCTCCTCAGCCTCCCAAGTAGCTTCCTCAACAAACTGATTCCTCCATAAGACCTTGACTAATGCTACCTCCTTGGTTCTTAACTTGCTAACCTAACAATCTAGAATATGAACGAGTACCTCCTCATAAGATTGTTTGTCCTTAATACCAATATTTTCAGTAGGTATAATGAGCGAAGGATCGCCCATACACTTCTTCAAGATCGAGATGTGAAACACCGGATGGACTGCTGCTAACTCTTGCGGTAGTTCCAACTCCTAAGCTACATTACTAATCCTCTTGAATATTCTGTAAGGACCAATATACCGGGGACTAAGCTTTCCCTTCTTACCAAATCTCATAACACCCTTCATGGGTGAAACCTTCAAATAAACCCAATCATCCACCTCAAACTCCAAGTCTCTTCCCTAACATCTGTATAGGATTTCTGATGACTCTGTGCTGTTTTCTACCTTTCTTGAATAGTATTCACTTTCTCCATAGCTTCATGAACTAAGTCTGGTCCTATCAACCTAGCTTCACCAACCTCAAACCATCCAATAGGACATCTGCATCTTCTCCCATAAAGAGCCTCACAAGGAGCCATCTAGATGCTAGAGTGATAACTATTGTTGTAAGAAAACTCTATGAGAGGCAAGTGATTATCCCAATTACCCTTGAAATCGATCACACACGCCCTCAACATATCTTCTAAAGTCTGAATTGTGCGCTCTACTTGACCATCACTTCCAGAATTGTGCACCTCTATATGAAATGATTGACACTGGAACTCCATGAAGTCTAACTACCTCTTAAAGATATAACTTGGCATAATCCTCTGCTGAATGGGTAGTCTTTATCGGCAAAAAGTGGGCTGATTTAGTCATTCGATCTACAATCATTCAAATAGAATCATGTTGTCTGTGAGACTACGACAAACTAGTAATAAAATCCATATTAATCATCTCCCACTTCCATTCCAGAATCTCTATATTTAGCAACGGGCCTTTGACGCTCTACCTTAACTTGTTGACAATTCAGGCATTTAGCAACGAACTCTGCAATACCCTTCTTTATGCTACTCCACCAATAGACTACTCTCAAGTCGCGATACATCTTTGTGGAACTCGAATAGATAGAGTATCTAGAGCTATGAGCTTCCTCCATAATCCTCTCTTGGAGTTCATCCACCCTTGGTACACACAATCTTCCTTGATACCTCAATATACCATCTCTTCCTTGTTCAAAATCCATCACTTTTTGCTTTTGAACATTTGTCTTCAATTCAAGCAAAATAGGATCTTGGCCTTGTTTCTCTTTCATTTCTGACACAAATGATGATTCAACCCCATTGATCACCACCACTCCTCCTTCATTGGAAACTATAAACCGGACTCCCAAACCGTGCAAGTATGTGCACATCTTTGGCTAATTCCCTCTTGTCTTCCTCAACATGGGTCGTACTGCCCATAGACAACCTGCTCAAGGCATTAACAACAACATTAGTCTTACCTGGGTGATATAGAATACTCATGTCATAATCCTTGAGCGACTCTAACCACCTCCTCTGTCTGATATTAAACTATTTCTGACTGAATACATACTGAAGGCTTTTGTGATCGGTGAACACATATACATGAACACCATAGAGATAGTGATGTTATATCTTCAAAGCGAACACTACAACAACCAACTCTAGATCATGAGTTGGGTAATTCCTCTCGTGAATCTTAAGTTGTCTGGAGGCATAAGCTATAACCTTGCCATTCTGCATTAGTACACAACTCAGTCCAACTCTGAATGCATCACAATATATAACAAAACCTTGTGTACCTTCTGGTAAGGTCAACACTGGGGTGGTAGTCAACCTAGTTGTCAATTCCTGAAAACTTTTCTCACAAGCTTCAAACCATTGAAACTTAACTGTCTTCTGAGTCAACTTAGTCAAATGGGATGAAATAGATGAGAACCCATCGACGAACCTTCTATAATAACCAGCCAACCCCAAGCAATTCCTAATATCAATTGGAGATGTGGTTCTAGGCCAGTTCTGCACTGCCTCTATCTTCTGTGTATCAACTCGAATTCCATCACCAGAGACAATGTGGCCCAAGAATGCCACAGACTCAAGCCAAAACTCACAC
This sequence comes from Solanum gracilifrons, assembly GCA_029582605.1. Taxonomy (NCBI): domain Eukaryota; kingdom Viridiplantae; phylum Streptophyta; class Magnoliopsida; order Solanales; family Solanaceae; genus Solanum; species Solanum gracilifrons. Next base: position 9,932 of record JAJOOH010025680.1, read on the forward strand.
TTAGAGAATTTAGCATACAACTCTCTATCCTTGAGAGTTTGGAGAACTATTCTGAGATGACTAGCACGATCCCCCTTATTTCTTGAATAAATCAGAATGTCATTAATGAATACGATAACGAACATATCCAGATAAGGCTGAAATACTCTACTCATAAGGTCCATGAACGTTGTAGGGGCATTAGTCAAACCAACCGACATGACCAAAAATTCATAATAATCATAGCGGGTCTTGAATGTTGTCTTAGGGATGTCACTTTCTCTTACTCTTAGCTGATGATAGCCTAATGTGAGGTCTATCTTAGAAACATAAGTGACACCCTGAAGTTGATAAAAAATCATCAATCCTCGAAATTAGATACTTATTCTTGATATTAACCTTGTTCAACTGACGGTAATCTATGCACATTCTAAGAGAATCATCTTTCTTCCTCACAAATAAGACTGGAGAGCCCCAAGGTGAGACACTTGGTCGTATAAAGCCTTTCTCAAGAAGGTATTTCAATTGCTCTTTTAATTCTTTTAACTCAGTTAGAGCCATTCTATATGGAGGAATAAAGATTTGACAAGTATCAGGAAGAATATCTATACCGAAGTCTATCTCTCTCTCAGGAGGGACTCCGGGAAGTTCATCTTGAAAGACTTCTCGAACCTCACTCACAACTGGAACTGACTGAATAGGTGGTGTCTCAACACTAGAGTCATTAACTCAGACTAAATTATAGACACATCCCTTAGAAACTAACTTTCTCGCCTTTAGGTCTGAAATAAAACGACCCTTAGGCACTGCTGAACTACCCCTCTACTCTATAACTGGCTCATTAGGAAATTGGAACTTGACTATTCGAGTTTTACAATCAACTGAGGCATAACATGTATGAAGCCAATCCATACCTAGAATAACATCAAAATCTACCATGTCTAACTCGACTAAGTCAACCATGGTGCTTTTGTGATTGACGAAAATGACACAATCACGATAAACTCTCTCAGCTAGAATAGACTCACCAACAAGTGTGGAAACACTGAAGGGCTCAAGAAGTTTCTCAGGAAGAACATCAAAATTCATCGCAACATATGGAGTCACAAAAGATAGACACGCTCGTAGATCTAACAAAGAATATATAACATAAGTAAAGACTTTGATCATACCAGTGACAACATCTGGCGAATTATGTTGCTCTTGGCGACTGTTGATAGCATACATACGGTTTTCTCCTCCATCTATCCCTGAAGTAGCTCCTCTAGGTGCAGCTCTGTCTGGTGGAGCCGCTGAAGAATATTGAGCTATATTGCCCCCATTACCATCACCTTATCTGTTCTTAGGGCACTCTTTCATGAAATGACCATTCTGACCACACTTGAAGCAACCAATGGAGCCATCACGACACACTCCTGAGTGGTAACTACCATACTTAGCACATGCATAAGTCTTATTACCTCCTCGTGCTACACTACCTTGAGACTGTGTAGGTCTAGCTCTGAAATTCTGATTCTTATACTCACCTATGTTCCTTGGTGCAGGTGCACTAGCAGATGATGAAGCAGGTCCCTTTTGCTTTTGTTTGAAAGATGACTGGTTCGCATTAATCTTTTGCTGGCCAGACTCATTCCCAATTGTCTATCATGACCCAGGGGTATCCCCTAGATGCAACACGGCATACAAGACTCTGAAAAGTCTCATACAAGCCTCATAACATTATTGAACAAAAGAAAATAGGAAATAAAGTGGAATTTAAAACTTTTCTTTACTAACGAAGTCATTTTTCATAAAAAGCAAGCGGAAGTTTTTCTATACTTTGTCTCAAACCATCTACAACACTTTAAATAAGCTCTGGGACTAAGTCCATACAAAATCTCTAAACATAATTAAAAGACATAAGGGAACTAGTGGGTTTGTCCTCGAACTATGAGGACTCACCATATCTTCAAATCCAAGCTCCTTAGAGACCTATATTCCTAGTATAGGACATTAAATCTCCAAACCTTACACTTTGGTAAAAATGGAGAAATATGGGTTAGCACATAAAGTGCTAAGTATGATAGCCATGCAAAAACCATGCTTAAAAATGACATTTTTTCTTTGGAAATCATACTTTATGCCAATTTGAGAAAACTTCATGAACATGAGTATAAGATGCATAATATACAAACATAACCAACATACAAGTCATTTCATCACATTAGAACATAATCCACCGTAGAAGACATTTAATTACATTAAGCTTTCACCTCAAGCAACCCCAAGCTATACTTTGTGCAATGTATGAATAACGTCTCAAACCACCATCCACACTAAGTACCATATTAAGACCACCAAAAGTGAACTTACCATTCATCCTTTCCATCTTTACACCATACCCGTACATAAGAGACATAAATATTTCATAAAATATGATAAGGAAGTAACTCATAATACAATCAAAGTATAGCATGCATCATTACATTTAAGCATATGAGTCAACATTCTTCATTAGCTTCATTTTGAGCACTTTCATTCATTAGCCATAAAGACATTAGAGAACTCACTATAGCCCTCTCAAAGCCTAATCGTGCAATGCATGGATGACATCCCATACTACCACCCACACTTCATAGAACTTCTCAAGAAACCATAATGCATATCTCACATAATGGGAATAAGCGTTTAACCGACATAGACCATGTGAGCTTGACATGGAATCCGGTGTCATATAACCCCACACCTTAAAGAGGTGGTCTACTTGCCTAAGGTAGGACCGGTAACATTTTAGCTTCGGTGGATCCACTAGCTAATATCTTATGTGGGCACATAGTTATAGGAAGAGGGATGTTCATTGGAACCCTAGCCTAACATTGAAAGAATTTACATCTTACCTTATCCACTCGGTGCTTAGACTCCATTCCCATAGAGTATTTCATTCACATTACATTATTATACTTGAGAGGAATGTCATTGGCCTATCGACCCAAGGTACATCATTACACATGAAAGGAATGCCATAAGCCTATCGATTCACGATTCATTATTAGGATAACTCTTGAGTCCTCATGAAAAGAATGCCATAAGCCTATCGATTCATTGTTCCTCATTACATTATTATACACATGAAAGGAATGCCAGAAGCCTATCGATTCATAGTACATTGACTCATTACGAAAGGAATGCCATATGCCTATCGATTCAAGAGTCGTCATTACATTAGTTCATTTATGGAAGGAATGCCATAGCACTATCGATTCATATTCATCAAGTCAAGAAACATTCATTAGTTATTTATGAAAGGAATACCATAGGCCTATTGATTCATACTCATTAAGTAAAGACAAATTCATTATTCAAGAAGAGGATGCCTTAACCTACCAATTCAAGATGCTTCATTCAAGATAACATTCATCAATATAAGAAAAGGATGCCTTAAGCCTACCAATTCAAGATACATTAATCCACATTACTTTCATTTATACAAGAATAAGATGCCTAAGCCTACCAAATCAAGATATAACATCACATTATAGAAACCCTTCACATTCTATCTTCATCATCGTTCATGAGTGTTAATTGAGAATATGCTTTCAATCATAACACAATTACATTCTAAACATGGTCATTATACTTTCATTGAGATCACAAACATATACTTCACATCATGTTCATACATAGATCCTTCATGGAATTATCTTCCAAGGCTATACATCAATGACAACCCAAACATTTAAGATACTACAATAGATAAGGGAATTAACATGATTCAATAACTAATTCACTATAAACATAAACAATTCAACATACTTCCATGATTCAATTAATTCCCAATCACAAATTACAACTTTGAATTTTGGGGGAAAACATAGGTTCATAGGAGAAGTCATCTTAATTCACCATTAATTCAACAATTCCATCTTAAATCATCATATAAAAGCTTTTGAAAACGTTTTGGAATTGAACTCATGCATAGATTGAAACTAGGGTTTTTAGGGAAATTTGGAAACTTGAAATCATCTTTGATAGAGCTCCTTGAATGAAACTTAGACGAGGATTAAGACTACCATACCTCTATTAATGAACTCCACAAAAATTGAAGAAGGGTTGCTGCTCCTTGACTCCTAGACTTGACCTTGAACTTGCTCTTCAATGAAGTTTCTAGAGAGAGAATATTTGGAGAGGAGAGGTGGGTTCTAATTTGAGTGTTTGGAAATAATGAAGTCTAAAAGGGAGTTTAACACTTTTAAAACCCTTAAAATACTTTAACTAACCAATAATAACCATCCCCCAACTTAACTAAACTTAAAATGAATTTACCATTTCACCCCCACCTTGGCGGATCCCTAGACAATAAACCAGTTGAAATCTACGAACCACAACCCACGGAATGTGGGTGGGTCCACGGGCAGTACTGGCCAGTGGTGGAATGGTTCTGCAACTTAACTTTTGGGACCTTGACCCACAGAGTCCATCCACGGGGAGTGGATGGACCTACGGAGAGTAGGCCCCATCGTGAGTCCTAGACAAATCAACAACTTTTTGGTTTCTAAGGGTCTTGGGGGTTGGGCTTTAGGGTCCTCCTCAAGGACACTTGGGTGGTCACTAGAGAGTCGTACCTTCACATAACCCCTAAACCCCTCAACCTAAGCCCGAGAAGACATTAAACAACCTCAAACCACATAAGAAACTCAAACACAAACTCGTTAAGCTCTAGTTTGACTTACAAGTTTTCAGGGTCGTTACACTATCCCCCACTTGGGAACATTCATCCTCGAATGACACTTTAAACACATTAAGGGATTAACGACACAAGACTAGCTGCCCATCATGCATGCAACATCAAAACCATTGCACAAAACTAGGAGGAAACATCAACTCCATCTCAAACATACTCTATGCAACACAAGAAAGTAAGAACTACATCTACAAACTCATTATGCATCATAGCTTCAACATTCTTCATTTCATAAGAGGAATTACCTTCTCCAACTCAAATCATGCTCATTATAACATCATTAGACATATTATGCAATTTTTCTCGAAAGCACACTTAGGCATGTTCAACAATTCGCCTCATGAAGCATATAGGCAACTTATACTAAATGCATATCAACCTGAGGAACATAAATCATAAAACTCATTTTCTCATTTAAACATGAATTATTCAAGAACATGCATAACATAAAGAGACCATGGAAACTCATAATCACACATGACTCCAAAACATGAAACAAACCAAGAAGGAGCTCTTGGTCTCAAGCTTGAATAGGAATAGAAGGAAAGAGATAAGGATCTCGGAACTCTCAACAACCTTACTATTCAACATACTCTCTCCCTTTGGGAGTAAACCCATACTAAGGCTAATATGAACATAACATAGGTACCTTAACAAGACATTCATGACTTATAAGAATCCATTAACATACCAGAGCTTTTAAACTTGGAAGGTCATCATTAAGCAACTCTTGCTCACAAACAACCTTATCAACCCCACTCAAGGTCCCATATGAGTCTACCACACCCGGTCTAAACTCCTCAAACTCACTACACCTCTTAAGGTGAGAATATCAAGCAAGCCTAACTCATGAAAATCAAGGACACTAAATGACCTTACTATCTAAGCACATTATCCCCCCCTTGGGAGCAAGCCTATACATGCTCTTTTAAACTTCACTTATTTCCATTCTAAGGTCGAATCAAGTCATCAACAAACCTTCACACTCATCACACAAGATGATTCTAAACCTAGGTGAATTACACTTCTACCCTTCTAGGCATTTCTAAAACACCTTATTCATCAAATCTATCAATATACCTCAAAACTAATCATGACTAAGACAGGTTCTACCATCAACTAATCATAAACATAAATCAACCCATTCATACTAAAGACAACATTGCGATCTATCATCTCAAATCTATCAAGTCACATAGCCATAATTGGCATGACAACCAACCTTTTTCTCCCTCGATCCTAGTAATATAAGCCTTTCAAGAGGTCATATCCTAAATACCATCAGATAAGGAATAAAGAAAAGAGATTATAGAGTTAAACTCTATGGCATGACTTCAAGAATGAAAAAGTGATATTTTCGTATCTCCCAATAGCCTCATATTCATAAATGTGGTGCGCTTCACACTATGAACAAGACTCTACTAGATGTGGTTTGAGATATCCTAAAACCATTCCCAAAACCTTTTGCTCTGATACCATATTTGTCACGACCAAGGGGTACCCCCGAGATGCAACACTGCGTACCAGACTCCGAAAAGTCTCATACAAGCCTCATAGAATTCTTGAACATAAGAACATAGGAAAATAAAGCATAATTTAAAACTCTTCTTTACAATCGAAGTAATTTTTCATAAAAAGAAATCGAATGTCTTTCTATACTTTGTCTGAAATCATCTACAACACTTTAAATAAACTTTGGGACTAAGACCATAAAAAAGCTCTAAACAGAATTAAAAGACATAAGGGAACTAGTGGGTTTGTCATATCTTTAACTCCAAGCTCCTTAGAAACCTATCTTCCAAGTATAGGGCATCAAATTTCCAAAACCTACAAATTGGTAAAAACGGAGAAATATGGGTTAGCACATAAAGTACTAAGTATGATAGTCATGCAAAAATCATGCTTGAAAAGGACATTTCCTTAGGAAATCATGCTTTATGCCAATTTGAGAAAACTTCATGAACATGAGTATAAGAGGCATAATATATAAACATAACCAACATACAAGTCATTTAATCACATTAGAACATAATCCACCATATAAGACATTTCATTACATTAAGATTTCATCTCAAGCAACACCAAGCTATACTTTGTGCAATGTATGAATAGCGTCCCATACCACTATCCACACTAAGTACCATTACCAAAAGTGAACTTACCATTCATCCTTTCCATCTTTACACCATACCCATACATAAGAACATAAACATTTCATCATACATGATAAGGAAGTAACTCATAATACAATCCAAGTATAGCATGCATCATTACATTTAAGCATATGAGTCAATATTCTTCATTAGCTTCATTTTGAGCACTTTCATTCATTAGCCATAAAGACATTAGAGAACTCACTATAGCCCTCTCAAAGCCTACTGTGCAATGCATGGATGGCATCCCATACTACCACCCACACTTCGTAGAACTTCTCAAGAAACCATAATGCACATCTCACATGATTGGAATAACGCTTAACCAACATAGACCATGTGAGCTTGACATGGAATCCGGTGTCATATAATCCCACACTGTAAAGAGGTGGTCTACTTGCCTAAGGTAGGATCGGTAATATTTTAGCTTCGGTGGATCCACTAGCTAATATCTTATGTGGGCACATAGTTATGGGAAGACGGATGTTCATTGGAACCCTAGCCTAACGTTGAAAGAGTTTACATCTTACCTTATCCACTCGGTGCTTCGCCTCCATTCCCATAGAGTATTTCATTCACATTACATTATTGTACTTGAGAGGAATGTCATTGGCCTATCAACCCAAGGTATATCATTACAAATTAAAGGAATGCCATATGCCTATCGATCCGCGGTTCATTATTACGATAGCTCTTGAGTCCTCATGAAAGGAATGCCATAAGACTATATATTCATGGTTCCTCATTACATTATTATACACATGAAAGGAATGCCAGAAGCCTATCGATTCATGGTACATTGACTCATTACGAAAGGAATGCCATAGGACTATCGATTCACGAGTCGTCATTACATTAGTTCATTTATGAAAGGAACGCCATAGGACTGTCGATTCATATTCATCAAGTCAAGACACATTCATTAGTCATTTATGAAAGGAATACCACAGGCCTATTGATTCATATTCATTAAGTAAAGACAAATTCATTATACAAGAAGAGGATGCCTTAACCTACCAATTCAAGATGCTTCATTCAAGATAACATTCATCAATATAAGAAAAAGGATGCCTTAAGCCTAGCAATTCAAGATACAGTAATCCATATTACTTTCATTTGTACAAGAATAGGATGCCTAAGCCTACCAATTCAATATATAGCAGGACATTATAAAAACCCTTTACATTTTATCATCATCATTCATGAGTGTTAATTGAGAATATGCTTTCAATCATAACACAATTACATTCTAAACATGGTCATTATACTTTCATTGAGATCACACACATATACTTCACATCATGTTCATACATAGATCTTTCATGAAATTGCCTTCCAAGGCTATACATCAATCACAACCCTAACTTCTAAGTTACTACAATAGATGAGGCAATTAACATGATTCAATAACTAATTCACTATAAACATAAACAATTCAATATACTTCCATGATTCAATCAATTCCCAATCACAAATCACAACTTAGGATTTTGGGGGAAAACATGGTTACATAGGAAAAATCATCTTAATTCACCATTAATTCAAAAATTACTTCTTCAATCAGCATATAAAATCCTTTGAAAATATTTTGGAATTGAACCATGCATAGATTGAAAACTAGGGTTTTTGGGGAAATTTGGAAACTTGAAATCATTTTTGATGGGGCTCCTTGAATGTAACTTAGACAAGGATAAAGACTACCATACCTCTATTGATGGACTCCATGAAAATTGAAACCCCTAAAATTGACCTTGAACTTGCTCTTCAATGAAGTTTCTAGAGAGAGAATTTTAAAGAGTAAATGTGGGTTCTAATTTGAGTGTTTGGAAATAATGAAGTCTAAAAGGGAGTTTAACAATTTTAAAGCCCTTAAAATACTTTAACTAACCAATAATAACCATCCCCCAAATTAACTAAACTTAAAATTAATTTACCATTTCACCCCCACCTTGGCGGAGCCATAGACAATAAACCAGTTGCAATCTATGAACCACCACCCACGGACTATGGGTGCGTCCACGGGGAGTAATGTCCAGTCGTGGAATGGTTCTGCAACTCAAATTTTGGGACCTTCACCCAAGGAGTCAATCCACGGGGCATGGATGGACCTACGGGGAGTGGATGGACCTACGGGGAGTAGGTCCCATCCGTGAGTCCTTAACAAATTGACAACTTTTTGGTTTCTTGGGGTCTTGGGGGTTAGGCTTTAGGGTCATCCTCAAGGACACCTTGGGTGGTCCTTGGGGAGTCGTACCTTGATGTAACCCCTAAACCCCTCAACCCAAGCCCGGGAAGACATTAAACAACCTCAAACCCCATAAGAAACTCAAACACAAACACAAACTCGTTAGGCTCTAGTTTCACTTACTAGTTTTCAGGGTCGTTACATTATCCACCACTTGGGAACATTCATCCTCGAATGACACTTTAAACACATTAAGGGATTAACGACACAAGACTAGCTGCCCACCATGCATTCAACATCATAAACAATGCACAAAACTAGGAGGAAACATCAACTCCATCTTTAACATACTCTATGCAACACAAGAAAGTAGGAACTACATCTACAAACTCATTATGCGTCATAACTTCAACATTCTTTATTTTATTGGAGGAATTACCTTCTCCAACTCAAATCATGTTCATCATAACATCATTAGACATATTATGCAATTTCTCTCAAAAGCACATTTAGGCATGTTCAACAATTCGCCTCATGAAGCATATAGGTAACTCATACTAAATGCACATCAACCTGAGGAACATAAATCATAAAACTCATTTTCTCATTTAAACATGAATCCATCAAGAACATGCATAACATAAAGTGACCGTGGAAACTCATAATCACACATGACTCCAAAACATGAAACAAGCCAAGAAGGAACTCTTGGTCTCAAGCTTGAATATGAATAGAAGGAAAGAGATAAAGATCTCAGAACTCTCAACAACCTTACTATTCAACATACTCTCTCTCTTTGAGAGTAAACCCATACTAAGGCTAATATGAACATAACATAGGTACCTTAACAAGACATTCACGACTTATAAGAAACCATTAACATACCATAGCTTTTAAACTAGGAAGGTCCTCATTAAGCAACTCTTGCTGACAAACAACCTTATCAACACCACTCAAGGTCCCATATAAGTCTACCACACCCGGTCTAAACTCCTCAAACTCACTACACCTCTTAAGGTGAGAATATCAAGCAAGCCTAACTCATAAAAATCAAGGACACTAAATGACCTTACTATCTAAGCACATTATCCCCCCCTTGGGAGCAAGCCTATACAAGCTCTTTTAAATTTCACTTATTTCCATTCTAAGGGTGAAGCAAGTTATTACCAAACCTTCACACTCATCACACAAGATGATTCTAAACCAAGGTGAATTACACTTCTACCCTTCTAGGCATTTCTAAAACACCTTATTCATCAATTCTATCAATATACCTCAAAACTAATCATGACTAAGCCGGGTTCTACCATCAACTAATCTTAAACATAAAGCAACCTATTCATACTAAAGACAACATTGCGATCTATCATCTCAAATCTATCAAGTCACGTAGCCATAATTGGGAGCACAACCAATCTTTTTCTCCCTCGATCCTTGTAACATAAGCCTTTCAAGTGGTCATATCCTAAATACCATCGGATAAGAAATAAGGGAAAGATATTATTGAGTTAAATTCTACGGCACGACTTGAAGAATGAGGAAGTGAGATTTTCGTAACACCCAATAGCCTCATATTCATAAATGTGGTGTGCTTCTCACTATGAACAAGACTCTACTAGATGTGGTTTGAGATATCCTAAAACCATTCCCAAAACCTTTTGCTCTGATACCATATTTGTCACGACCAAGGGGTACCCCCGAGATGCAACACTGCGTACCAGACTCCGAAAAGTCTCATACAAGCCTCATAGAATTCTTGAACATAAGAACATAGGAAAATAAAGCATAATTTAAAACTCTTCTTTACAATCGAAGTCATTTTTCATAAAAAGAAAGCGAATGTCTTTCTATACTTTGTCTGAAATCATCTACAACACTTAAAATAAACTTTGGGACTAAGACCATAAAAAAGCTCTAAACAGAATTAAAAGACATAAGGGAACTAGTGGGTTTGCCATATCTTTAACTCCAAGCTCCTTAGAAACCTATCTTCCAAGTATAGGGCATCAAATTTCCAAAACCTACAAATTGGTAAAAACGGAGAAATATGGGTTAGCACATAAAGTACTAAGTATGATAGTCATGCAAAAACCATGCTTAAAAATGACATTTTCTTAGGAAATCATGCTTTATGACAATTTGAGAAAACTTCATGAACATGAGTATAAGAGGCATAATATACAAACATAACCAACATACAAGTCATTTCATCACATTAGAACATAATCCACCATATAAGACATTTCATTACATTAAGCTTTCACCTCAAGCAACACCAAGCTATACTTTGTGCAATGTATGAATAACGTCCCATACCACTATCCACACTAAGTACCATCACCAAAAGTGAATCTATCATTCATCCTTTCCATTTTACACCATACCCGTACATAAGAGACATAAATATTTCATCATACATGATAATGAAGTAAATCATAATACAATCCAAGTATAGCATGCATCATTACATTTAAGCATATGAGTCAACATTCTTCATTAGCTTTATTTAGAGCACTTTCATTCATTAACCATAAAGACATTAGAGAACTCACTATAGCCCTCTCAAAGCCTACTGTGCAATGCATGATTGACATCCCATATTACCACATACACTTCATAGAACTTCTCAAGAAACCATAATGCACATCTCACATGATGGTAATAACTCTTAACCGACATAGACCATGTGAGCTTGACATGGAATCCGGTGTCATATAATCCCACATCGTAAAGAGGTGGTCTACTTGCCTAAGGTAGGACCGATAACATTTTAGCTTCGGTGGATCCACTAGCTAATATCCTATGTGGGCACAGAGTTGTGGTATAAGAAGATGTTCATTGGAATCCTAGCCTAACATTGAGAGAGTTTCCATCTTACCATATCCACTTGGTGCTTAGCCTCCATTCCCATTGTGTATTTCATTCACATTACATTATTGTACTTGAGAGGAATGTCAGTGGCCTATCGACCCAAGGTACATCATTACACATGAAAGGAATGCCATAAGCCTATCGATCCACGGTTCATTATTAGGATAGCTCTTGAGTCCTCATGAAAGTAATGCCATAAGCCTATCGATTCATGGTTCCTTATTACATTATTATACACATGAAAGGAATGCCAAAAGCCTATCGATTCATGGTACATTGACTCACTGCGAAAGGAATGCCATAGGCCTATCGATTCAAGAGTCGTCATTACATTAGGTCATTTATGAAAGGAACGCCATAGGACTATCGATTCATATTCATCAAGTCAAGACACATTCATTAGTCATTTATGAAAGAAATGCCACAGGCCTATCGATTCATATTTATTATGTCAAGACACATTCATTATACAAGAAGATGATGCCTTAGCCTACCAATTCAATATGCTTCATTCAAGATCACATTCATTAATACAAGAAAAGGATGCCTTAATCCTACCGATTCAAGATACATTAATCCACATTACTTTCATTTATACAAGAATAGAATGCCTAAGCCTACCAATTCAAGATATAACATCACATTATAGAAACCCTTTACATTCTATCATCATCATTAATGAGTGTTAATTGAGAATATGCTTTCAATCATAACGCAATTAGATTCTAAACATGATCATTATACTTTCATTGAGATCACACACATATACTTCACATCATGTTCATACATAGATTCTTCATGAAATTGCCTTCCAAGGCTATACATCAATGACAACCCTAACATCTAAGTTACTACAATAGATAAGGAAATTAACATGATTCAATAACTAATTCACTATAAAAATAAACAATTCAATATACTTCCATGATTCAATCAATTCCCAATCACAAATCACAACTTAAGATTTTGGGGGAAAATATGGTTTCATAGGAGAAATCATCTTAATTCACCATTAATTCAACAACTCCATTTTAAATCATCATATAAAAGCCTTTGAAAATGTTTTGGAATTGAACTCATGCATAGATTGAAAACTAGTGTTTTTGGGGAAATTTGGAAACTTGAAATCATTTTTGATAGGGCACCTTAAATGAAACTTAGACAAGGATGAAGAATACCATACCTCTATTGATGAACTCCATGAAAATTGAAGAAGAATGGCTTCTCCTTGACCCCTAAATTTGACCTTGAACTTGCTCTTCAATGAAGTTTATAGAGAGAGAATATTTAAAGAGTAGATGTGGATTCTAATTTGAGTGTTTGGCAATAATGAAGTCTAAAAGGGAGTTTAACACTTTTAAAATCCTTGAAAATACTTTAATTAACCAATAATAACCGTCCCCCAACTTAACTAAACTTAAAATGAATTTACAATTTCACCCCAACCTTGGTCGAGCCATAGACAACACACCTGTTGCAATCCACGAACCACAACCCACAGACTGTGGGTGGGTCCACGAGCCATACTGGCCAGTCGTGGAATGGTTCTGCAACTCAAATTTTGGGAACTTAACCCACGGAGTCCATCCACAGGGCGTGGATGGACTTACGGGGCATAGGTCGTATCCGTGATTCCCTTCACAAATTGACAGCTTTTTGGTTTCTTGGGATCTTGGGGGTTAGGCTTTAGGGTCCTCTTCAAGGGCCCCTTGGTTGGTCCTTGGGGATTTGTACCTTGACGTTTAACTCCTAAACCCCTCAACCTAAGTTCGGGAAGACATTAAACAACCTCAAACCCCATAACAAACTTAAACACAAACTCGTTAGACTCTAGTTTCACTTACCAGTTTTCTGGGTCGTTACATTCTTAGCTTTCTTCTTTCAGAACTCTTCTCTATCTCTCATCTTATCTTCCTCAACTTGCTGCACGTGGATCATCAACCTTGCTATGTCTATGTCCCCTATCAAAATAACTGGTTTTCCCTCATTACATGACAGACGAGACAACCCAGGAACAAACAGACTCTTCGTGCTCTTCATGTCAACAACCATCTCCGGAGCATAACAGGAAAGTTGGGTGAACTTGAGGTTGTACTCATGTACGCTCATATATTCCTGCTTAAGAGTGAGGAATTCCCTTATAAAAAAGAAATCATTCTTGAATTTTGAATTTACATTTTGGTAAATCTTCACACTTTCTTCCATAGGGTGTTAGAAAAGAGGGGGGGGGGGGGGGGGGGGC
>JAJOOH010025681.1:0-25687 GCA_029582605.1 Solanum gracilifrons
TATCAATTAACAACATATATTGTTTGAAATTGACGAAAAAAAAACTATAAATTACAATAATTAACAAAATAAATCTCTCGACTCCAACAAATCTATCAATTAATGCCACATAAATTGGGACATGGCAAATAATATATATTATTAAAAAATTAGGTTCAAAATGTACTATAAAATACAATAATTAACAACTTAATATATTAAAGAGACATATAAAAAAGGGTTAATATTTGAAATTCTGCGTGTGCCACATAAATTAGAACAAACAGAGTAATAAATATTATTTTCAAAATTATGTTAAAAAAAGTACTACAAATCACAATTGTTAAAAATTTAAAATATTTTTAAAATCATATAAAAATTTCAATAACTTTTCAAATTCCATAATATGACATAAATTAAAATAAAAAAATAATATATATTGGGCCCCGTGCTGGCACGGGGTCCTATATCTAGTATTTTTAGAAGATCTCTATATAAATATATGATTTCATTAATATTATAAGTTAATAATTCTTTAAAAGTACAAATATATCTAACACAATTTTGTAAAATATGATTCTATTATGTTTTGTTATTGTTAAAATTCAAATCTAGTTGAAGCTCATCTCTAACTTTTTTTATTGAATCAAAAAGTTCATGTGTTGTCTTTTTGAACGGCACCATAAAATTATGAAGAGTTCTAGATGCGATAAGCGATTGTAATTTCATAATTCCTCACATATAAAATTAAGAGAGTTAACTAAATCTTCTTAATTTTGAAATATTTTAAATTGTTAAGTATTGTAATTTATAATACTTTTAACTTAATTTTCAAATAGTATATGTTACTCTCTGTGTTTCAATTTATGGTGACACAAGTGAAAATTTGACAATAAACTAAAGTTCTAATATATTTTTAAAAATAGTTTAAATTGTTAATTATTGTAATTTATAGTGCATTTTTACATAATTTTTAAATTTTAAATAGTATATGTTAATCATCTATACTGATTCAAATGGTATAGGTGAAATTTCAAAGTGTTAATCAAATTTAATTAATATTTAAAGTTGTTAATTATTACTCTATTATTTATAGTAATAATAATTATTATTATTGAAGGCAAACTATTTAGGTCCTTTTCTCAACCCCACATAGCCATCAATGAAAAGCCAAAAAGTAATAAATAGTTGCTTAAACAGTTGACCTAAATTTAGTAACAGGCGGAATGACTTGAGAGACTCTTGTACTTAACTTGATTTGTAAGTTAGATCCTTGTATTTGTGACTTTGCCAATTGAACCCTTAAACTTATTCAAACACAATATTTTAAACCATTTCTCATCCGATGGATATGCGTATAGTACACTCATTTTACACATGAAATATCACGTCATTTTTTTAATGACACGTCATTATTATTATTATTATTTTAATAACACATCAGAAATAAATTATTTAAAAACAAATAATATTAGAAAATACATTTTATTCTCTCTGTCATGGTACTCATTTCACCCCTTCCCACTTCATTTTCTTTGTTCCCACCTTCTACCATTTTCATTCCAAAAATAAAAATCACCATTTTCATCTTTCTTCTAGTTCACACTTAAAAATTTCCTCAATCACAAAATGTGATAGATTATAATTAGTTCTTGCACATGTTTTAGGGTTCTATTTATTTTGATTTGATAAAAAGAGATATAAAAAAAACTTCAAATCGAAAAAAATATGTTTATATGTAAATTCAAGTAATAGGTCTTAAAGGATTAAGTTTATAAAAATGGTGAATGGTATATTTTCTTGCAAAAATTTTTATCAATTTTTTATTTGATGATTCTAACTGTGATAATGTGTACGTCAAAGAAGAAGAGAAAAGGAGTGGGGGTGGTAGCTGAGGTTGAAAGAGAAGAAGAGAAAAAGGGTTGGGGGTGGGGTGGGGCGGGGCTAAAGAAGAAGAGAGAAAGGGTGGGGCGAGGTGGGGTGGAGTGAAGAAGGAGGAGGTTTTCAGTATTTCTTTTAAAAATATATTATTATTGTTTTGTCTTATAATTTTAACAATTTTAAAATAACAATATTGTATTCACGTGCTTCAAAACGCGCGTGGTCACATATTTGTCCAACTCAGCCATTTTAATGCCACATAAGTTTGGTCAATGGTCATAGGGATTTAACAAATAGAGTCTCGTCGAGTTAAAGGGTTTATTCGGCAAAGTGATGAATAGAAGGGTTTAACTGCCAAATGAAGCCAATTACAGGGGCCTCCCAAGTCATTCCGCCTTAGTAATTTTCTAAACTTCGTTCCCTCTTATAATATAGTAGAGGATTTTGTTTGTGATTCCGTTTGAAGGTTTTATTCTTTTTTTCTATCTTGGGATTGATATTCGATTAAGAGCCTGATTAATTTAATTTATATTGAATAGGGTTCTATTCAGTAACTAATTCAAATTTTGGTCACATAGCGCTTTATTTAAAGGAAATCACTTACTATTAAATAATTTTTCATACTTAAAATTTGAACTTGAAACATTTAATCTGGAAGGTTGCATTTCTTTTTCTTGATATTGGTCCCTCTTTCTACTAACTTATAACAAAAAGATACTTCACCGTTCAATAATAGTTATTAGGTATATTATTTTGCGATGTTCAAAATTACTTGTCTATGTTAACAAATTAATGAATAATTTTACACTTAGTTCCTAATTTATCATTATCTTTAATTATAGTTATTTCTCTATTACATTTTTTAAGAAATTGTATTTATTATATTAAAGGGTGATATAATAAAATAACCCTTCTATTTATAATTTCTTAAAAAATGTGCAAAGTCGATTTTCCTTGTCGCTGGTCCCACTATCTCCTTCCCACATTGTCTCAACTTAAAATAAAAAGATATTTTTTAAAATAAAAGGTCCCAAGTGGACCCAAGAATTTATTAGAATAAATTTAAAAGGCATTAAAACAAAAACTGACATGTTTAGGACCTGATAACAATGGAAGAAGCAATTGAAAAAAATAAGAAAACATATGTGAAATTATCGAAATCTAATCGAATTTATGAGCAACAAAGGATTTTATACATTCACCTCTCAATTGAATCCGATCAAACAATAATAACCCAAACTCAAACGAAAACGAGAGAACCAAATTGAATCCACAAAAAGGGTAACTCGATGATCGATTAAGCAAGAAGAAGTTAACTATCAATTTTATGAGTTAACCACTAATTACTCACTAATTCCTTAAGAAAATTAAACTAACACTAAACTAGCAACTACAATTTGAGAGCATTCAATTTCAACATTCAGCATACTCTAGGTCTTCCAAAATGAAAAATACTAATATTTATATTAAGGAAATTAAGAAGACACTTCTTTGACAATTTTATCCTTAATGAGATAAGAGCCTTGTTTGGTTGTCTTCTTTTGTGAATTCTTGAATTCATGAGATGGTCATTTGTGCACATGACCACTTTCTTCCTTCTCTTCACTTTGATGGACCTTTAACACATTATATGTCTTTATTTGATATCCATCAAGCTCCTCTAAAGCTTTCACGTAATTTATGTTGTCCATGACATTATCAAGACCACAAGCCCCACCACTTCAGCAAGGAAAAATAAGAAGATATTTTTTTTTAATTTGAAACATTATAAATGAGTTGATTATACTAAAAGAAAAAAAAAACTGATTTAAGTTTCCATGTATAAAAGAAAAGAAAAAATGTTAGGTTTTTAAGAAGTTATTAATATAAAGGCTTTTCAGAAGTTATTTATAATTTTCCTTGAGTTTTTTCTAAATTGTCAGCTTGATTGCGAGCCTTGAAAACAGTTTGCAATTTTTTGTTTGAGCTACTTCTAAGTCTTAAAAAAATCGATTTAAAAAAGTTGTTTGCTTAAGTGTAAATTTCTTCATGAAATTGTAGTAGGCTAAAATGAATATTCACGATACAATATATTTATAATACTTTCTCCTTTTTTTTTTATCATAAAACTTTTGGGTGCAAAATTACACTTTTTGTTTTTTAATGTATGTTATTTTAATACGTTCACAAAGAAATTCTTAAATAATTTCAGTTCAATAATAAGTTCGCCATGAAAATTACACATTGATATCTTGGGAAAAGAAAAACAGAATTGGGGTCTTTGAGATTATTGTACTTAATTAGTTTTGTTTGAGATAAGTATTGAAATACTCTTAAATGAGAATTATTATTTTAGTTCCCTAATTATTGACAACCTTAAAAATATCTCTTTACTTAATTAAATAATGTCAAAACATTCATTTTATGTCACATGTCATCTACTCATGTATATTGGAATTCTCTGCTCATAAAAATTAAAGATAGAGTTAATATTTCATATGGTCACTTAATTATGCACACTTCTCTCAGAAAGTCACTCAACTTTAAATTTTAACTCAAAAGTCACTCAATTATGCATTTTTCTCTCAGAAAGTCACTCAACTTTGAATTTTTACTCAAAAGTCACTCAACTATCCACTATTCTCTCAAAAAGTAACTCAATCTATTTAATTGCTATTTTAATTAAAATTTGTTGATATGAATTGTTTATATAACAAATCAAAATTTTAAAAACAAAAAATACCATTTAAACCATTTTGTGATTCACCCACTTGTCCCGACCCAAGAGGCCCTTGTACTGGGTTCCGTTTGTAAGTTAGACCCTTATACTTAGGACTTTGTCAATTGAACCCTTAAATTCATTCAAACACAATATTTTAAACTCTTTTCTCATCTGATGTGTGTGCACTCGTTTTACACATGAAATTCCACGTCATTTTTTTTAATGACGCATCAATATTATTATTATTTTTCAATGACACATCAAAAATTAAATATTTGAAAATAAATAATATTAAAAAAATTGCAATTTTCTCTCTCTATCTCTCTCTCACTACACTCATTTTCCATATTCCCACTTGATCTTCTTCCTCCCCACCCTTCACCCCAAAAATAAAACATCACTATGTTTTATCTTCTTCACACTAAAAACTTTTCTCAATAACAAAATGTGATAGATTACAATTAGCTCTTACATATGTTTTTGGGTTCTATTTATTTAGATTTGGTAAAAAGATATATCAAGAGAACTTAGAATTGAAAAAAAAAATGAATATGTTTATAAAGTAAATTCAAGCAATAAATCTTGAAAAATTAAGTTTTAAAAAAGGTGAATGATATATTTTTTAACAAAAGCTTCTTTTTTTTAAAAAAAAAAATAAGTTTTAAAATCGGTGAATGATATATTCAAGTAAATTCTTTTTGTAGCCAAGTGATGCAGCTAGTGGATCCATTTCACGAATGAATGCAAGAAGATCCTCTGATTGAAGTAATCCAAATAACAATCAATAAAGTTTCGTCGTGCAATTGTATTAGATAACTAAGTATAGTAATTGCTTGAATGGATGTAGTAGATCCTTTATGATAATGGTTGGAATGAATGTGGTTAATGTTTAGTTTTTGAGACAAATGATGATACTCATATTTGTGTTTAATCGTTGAAATATATGTTTGAGACTAATGTTATATTGTTTTAAGAAAGCAATTTGTATAATAAAATGTCTTATCAATTAGTTTGTAAGAATTATAAACAAATAAATAAATAATCAACAATAGTAAAACTGTCACCATTTGGTCTGCAGGGACATTATACAAAGTTGGGTAGGTCTTGACCCCCAACTAAATGAGCATATTGCGTGGGTTTTATACCCCACAACTTTTTAAATAATTAAGTTAAAACATGATATGTTGCGGGGTTTTAACCCCCGCTATAAAACCGCCGCTAAAATATTGCAGCGGCCAGGAAAACAACCTTCGTAAACTGGTAACGGCGAACATTCTTGGGGCGGATTTGAAAACCGCCATGGCCACTGATTGCGGGGGTTGTGGACCGCCGCAACATGTAAGTTTAACCCCCGCAAATGACTATTTTTTTGTAGTGGCAATGGGGTGTATGTCAAAGAAGAAGAAAAGAAAAGGGGTAGGGGCGGGGGTGGGTGGGTGGGGGGTATGGGGCTTAAAAGAAGAGGGAAAAGGTGGGGATGGGGGGTTCGGTAGAAGAAGAAGAAGAGAGAAGGGGTGGGGTTGGCGATGGGGTTGGGTAGGCTAAAGAAGAAGGAGCTTCTGAATTTTTTTTTCTATTTTTTTTTTAATTTATTGTTATTGTTTTGTCTTATAATTTTGAAACTTTAAAACATAAATAAAACTATATTCACTTGCTTCAATACGCGTGTGATCACGCGTTTGTCCAACTCAATAATTTTAATGTCACATAAGTTTTCTCAATGGTTAGAGAGGTTTTAAAAATAGAGTTTCATCATGTTTAAGGTTTCATTTGTCAAAGTGACGAGTATAAGAGTTCAACTGACAAACGGAGTCAAGTACAGGGGCCTCTCAGGTCATTCCGCCAAAAATATAATATGATCCATTTTATTTTGCCCTTAATCCTAAATTTTTCCCTCTCTTTATGACTCTTTCTCCTCTGCTCCTTCGCATATTTTTTTCCCGTTCTCCATTGTTGTGCCTCTTCTTCTCCTTTTAGCTAGGTTTTAATTTTCAAATTTTCAAAATCATGACTTCATAGTTCTTGAATATAGGCGGTAAGATTTGTTTTAGTACTTCATAGATATTATTTAACAGATAGCGATTTCCAGAGGATCGAATGGAATAGGACTTACAATAGTCACACCAGCAATCCAATCTTTAGTTGCTAACTCAATTTATTCAATTTCAAAGCCACAAAATAGCTTGATGTTTATGCCAATTTTACAAGCATTGAGCTATTGACCCAATGGGAATTTACCAATAGAGTTTCAAAGTCAAATTGAAATTGAGAAATAATACAGAAAAAAAAACTCATGCATCAAATTTCTTTAATTTCCTACATAATATAGAGCTTGAAATTAAGATGCCTAAATTAAAACCTAACTAAAAGAGCTAACTAAAAGAGGAAGAAGAAACATCAATGGAGAACCAGAAAAAAAACGCACATGAGGAGAGGAAAGACTCATAAAATGGGTTAATATTATATTTTTAGTGGGTCGAGTTAAGTGGAGCGGGTCATTAAATGGTTTAAATGGATATTTTCTTATTTTTTAAAGTTAAAATTTATGTCAGCAAATCTTAATTAAAATATCAATTTAATAGGTTGAGTGACTTTATGAGAAAAGAGTGAATAGTTGAGTCACTTTTGAGATAAAATTCAAAGTTAAGTGACTTTCTAAGTGAAAAATGCATAATTGAGTGACTTTTGAGTTAAAATTGGAAGTTAAGTGACTTTCTGAGAGAATAATATATAGTTGAGCAACCATATGAGATATTAACTCATTAAAGATAATAAAAAAGAACATTTTTAAGAAATTTAACTTCTTTCTTACTCCGCCCCATCCCCTACTCAATACCCCAACTCCACCACCCCACCACCCCACCCCTCTAGTATTTCCAATGATTTGGTTTTTTAACCTCTTAAATTCTCAAAATATAATGACTAGTTTATTAAAACTTATCAAACTTTTGTCATATTATTTGGTAGTGTGATAAAATAAAGAAAAAAACGTTTGCCTGCAAGTGCATCACTCAAGAATTGAGGAAAATAAAAAAATGTCTAGTATGAAATGAACCTTCCTTCTAGACTGAACCTTCCTTTTGCCTGCAAGTGAATTCACGAATAATGAGGTATTTTGGTTAATATAAAATGAACCTTCCTTCTAAAAAATGAAATAATATAAATTAGAATAGTAATATTTAAAATAATTCCTTTTTATGACCTTCACGTTATATTAGGGCGGCTTATTATTATTCGAAGTTTCGACTGCTAGGTTATCAATTTATAGATACACTATAGAATTATTAAAAATATTGATTTATCAATTATTAGTTTATCAATTAGATCATTATCAGTTTGAATTAGTTTTTATATTTTGATTCTTCAGATAAATAAATTAAATAAGCATACTGCTCAAATCATGCTGAATATTTTGGTGGCTGAAAAGAACGAATTAGGGAAAGTGGACTATATAATATACTATACTAGTAGTAGCTAAAAATGTAATAGCAATTCTGTATAAATACTAGTACTATGTATCAACAATGTAATAAGAGAAGTAGCTTAGCAGGAATTCGAGTCAGCTGTAGATTTATTCTTCTTAGGCAAATCATCTTTATCTTCATCTTCATCTTCATCGTCGCTAGGTTCCATCATTCTCATAGTGATGTCAACATCAACAGAAGGTCCATATTGCCAGCAACAAGCCACAAAATAAAGCAGATTAAAACCTGTCATTAGAGCAAGAAGCCAGTAGTAATACTCATAGTGTCCCTTGTTAATATTGCTTGAAATCCAACTTTCTTTCCCTTCTCCTTTGGTGTACTTATCCACAGCACTCAAAACCACACTTGCTAAAAGATTTGCAACTGCCATTCCCAGTCCTAAAAGAGCTGATGCAATACTTGACATACTCTTTGGGAGCTCTGAATAATAGAACTCTGTGGCGCCAATCGCGTTCAATGCCTCTGCTATACCATTTAAACTGTTTGGTATAATGAGCCAGAGTGCTGACATCTCCACCAACCCCTGCGAGTTGTTCAACAGCCCTTCACTGATTGCTCTTCTTCGTCGAATATGTTCGATAATACCAGAGACTACCATGGACATGCAAGACACGAATATACCAAGTCCCATTCTGACTATAGGTTTTAGACGAACTGGTCTTCCTTTGATCTTTGATGCCAATGGAAGCATCACGCGGTCATACAGTAATACCCAAATTGTTAATGCAATCATCAAAAACATCCCGAATGACCCTGCTGGAATTTGGAATCCTTTAGTTAGATGTCTATTCATGGATTGAGCTTGTAGTAGTGGGAATGAACTTTGGCTCAAGTTTATTGATATCATGATCCCCGTTGACCACAATGGCACGACTCTAATGAGGGCTTTTAACTCCTCAACTTGGTCCACTGTGCAAAGGTTCCATGGATTGGCTGCAACTCCGTTTGGCTTAACATCTTCAGGGCTTTTAATGATGCAAGCTTTGTTTAAAAATCTCAATTTCTCCGTTGGCACTTGAGGTCCTGAACCATTCTTGTGATGATAATCAGAGTTTTGATTGGGGTAATGTAGTTTCCTATTCTTGAAGGCAACCACAATTACTCGTATAAAGCCGGCAAACACGTTTGAGCGAACCTTTGGCTTGATATAAAACGGAGAAGCAAGGAAGAAAAACAACGCGGATAAGAACATGAGGATTGCAGGAACTCCAAAACCTATTTTCCACCCGAGTCTGTCTTGAAGGTAAACGATACCCGTTAGGGCAATCAGAATAGAGACTACAGATGAAGTATAATACCAGGCAAAGAAGCTCTCCAACACTGTCTGTTTGTTGGGATCGCTACCTCCCTTGTCAAACTGGTTAGCACCAAAGGCTAAAGAACATGGTCTTATACCTCCAGCACCAATTGACAAGAGCAGAAACGAGAAAACCAAGAGCATGTATTGTGGTCCCGTTGTAGAATTACAAGCCTGTCCTATTTGATTGCAAGCCGGAGGCCTGGCTTTCGGAATCATTGCTGTTAACCACAACACTGCAGATCCCTGCAACAAGAGGGCATTCAAGTGTTAAAAGTTGGTAACTTAACTACAAAACTGATGCTTGAATAGCATAGGTAAACTGGCATTTACAGCAACAGAATTTCACTACAAAGAAAGTCTAGCGCATCCCCATTTTCCAAAGTAGTGCAAATGTAAGCAATCTACCATCATCCAAGCATCAGTGGTTGATTCTACCGTGGCCTACAAGTCTGAGACAACTTTACCTTTGGCCTAAGGTTACCTTAACTAATTAAAAAATTGGTGGTTAAATACATTGTTATCTTAAAATTAAATATTTGAAGCAGCAAATATGATACCAAGGACAGTAATTTTAAAAACTTTATACTGCATTGGATACTCCGACTGTAATAACGGAAGCTGAAAATTATAATATTTGTCAGGATTAGGAAGTTCTAAAGTAGTAGTAACGATTAGCACTTTTTTCGGAAAAATATTAAATTCAATTCACAAAACTGGAAAAGGAAAATAAAAAATTTGTCAGTGCAACGGACAAAACTTACGCATCTTTTATATATATATAAAGTAGACAAGCGGAGGTTCCATAATATTAGAAATCGTTTGGAGTGAAGTATAAGATATAAAAATCTCAAGATAAAATGGAGGATTCTTTCACCATAGGTCTGGTTGGAAGGTATTAAGTAATCTTTGGATTATTTACCCCAGTATTTAAATCTTAGTGATTGATAAATTATCTCATATACACAGTGAAATAATTTACCTCGAATTAACTTGTTCCTAACCAAACGACCATTGAGGTTAAAGTGTTGAACCCAAACAAGAAAGTACGTTAAACCCATTAATTATTAGGCCAACATAAAAGTTTAACTTCAGATTTAATCGTAAAATAACAATAAATTAATTAAGTAAAGAAATAGTGGATCGCCATAGGGACTGAGGCAGAAGCACAATTATGGGTTTGGTTTGCGCAAGTAGCTTTTACTTAAAAAGTATATTTATGTTCAAAAATTTAAATTAAATACTCCTTTCAGTCTAAAATAAATTTAACTTTTCAGATGTGTGACGCCTTTAAAAAGCTAATTGACTACATTAATTAAAGTAAAAAAATTGCTCTTAAAACTAGATAATTGAAAAACTCGTAAAGATATTTTGGGGAAAAAACAGTCAACACATATTTGAGCTTTTAGTATCGGCGAAAGTATGTAACTATAGCAAATTCAAAACTCAATTATTATTGGAGTAATATTTATTTATAGTAGTAAGCTTTGACTCCGGATCGCTATCAGATCAGGCCGTCCGTGGACCCAAACAGTAAGATGAAGATGAAATCGAGAACTCTAAAACTTTAATTAACAAAAGATAAGCTTAAAGTTTTAGTTAATTACCAGGAAACTGAAGATGGAACCAAGGCCAATAGTGAGGAATCGACCTAAATATGAATCAGCAACAACAGCTCCAACAATAGGCAAAAAATTGGTAGCAGCTGACCAGAAAAACAGAAGATTTTGAGTAGTAGTAAACCCCATCCTGTATTCTCTCATCAGATAATTTGTCATATTTGGTAAAACTCCATAGCTCGCCACATTCTCCAGTGCCTCATTTGCTGTAACAATTCAAAAATAAACTCTTAACATAATTACAAAACAAAACAAAACCCCAAAATATTTGAACTAGTTCAGTACCTATGATAAAAGGCATGGTAATTAATCCACCCTTTTTTCTACTTTTAATTGGAATCGGAGAAGAACGTGAAGAAGTTTGCTTCTCTGAATCCTCCATTTTAGATCCTCGATCTAAAGGAAGATACTCCGCCATCTCTTGCTCCATCGCTTCACTTACTGAAGGTTTTAAAGCAGATGAAAAAATAGAAAAGTGGATCTACAGTCAAACAAGTATGATGGGAAGGAGATGCAGCTGCTTTTTAGCAAGTGCAAGAAAAAGGAATGATGATTAATTATCACATATTTCTGCATTTATATATAAGAAAGAGTTTCTTATTTGTTAAATCAATTCCGTGTGAAAGGTTAGCGGAGCTGGTCCCATTATCTATCTTCTAACACGTTTTCACTCTAGTTTTTTAGCTAAAGAAAATAATTATTTTTTTTGTCGAAATCATATAAAGGAATTGATTTGAAAGTGTTTCATATATTGTTGAAATACGTGTTTGATTAAACTAAAATAAATGAAACATGCTAAGAAAGATTGTTATTTTTTTATGAATACTTATATAGAAAAATATGCATGGCTGAAACACTTCCATTTTGTTTTGATTTTCCTCTTTGGTGAATTTCAGTTCAATAAGTAATTACAAGTAGAGTCACCATGAAAATTACACTTACCTGTTTTGAGAAAAGAAAAACAGAAATGGAGTTTATTAACGAAGTATTTAAAAGGCACTTAAAAGATGATTATGTTCCAAAAGGATCTTACAATAATTCATCATTACTACTATTTCGACCGGCTGAGTTGAACACGTGATTATGGATATTTACTCCCTCCACTATGGTTTTTTTCCCTTGTCAAATTTTGATTTTTTATTTATCCTTTTATATTTGTTATTTTTAATGAGTAAATGAATTATACCTTAAATTTATTTACAAAGTTGATGTTTTTGAAAAGGATAAACCTATTTAATGAATAAATTGATTTTAAAATTCTATCAATTACGTTCACTGTCTACTTTTAATAGTTATGATTTCCTTATTTAGAGTTAAATTATAAGAACTTTGATTAGTATTTTACGATTATTTTTTTTTGTCATAGTACTATGTAAAAAAATACAATGATAGTACTTTTCATGTAGTTTTTTAATATTTAATTTTTTTGTTTAAAATATTGAATTAATGTAATCTAATTTAACTTTGAAAATTAGTCAAATTGACTTTCAAAAAGGCAACATGACAATTAAAAGTGAACAAATAAAGCAATAGGGTAAAATTATAAACTTAGTATATCTATTAGTATTATTTTCTTAATAGTTCTGTTAAGTAAAAATGAATAAGTGAGTAGGGATAGAGGAAGTAGTTGTTACGGACTTATCGTGCTTTTTAAGAGTCAATTTAACTCATATTTAAGAACTAAATTAGATCATATTGATTTAATATTATAAAATAAAATTCTAGATAATAAAAAATAATACGAAAAATATTATAAATTATAATTATTTTAATATTAATAGAATGAAAATAATATCTTAAAATATTAGTGAAAGTTTATACTATTTGACTTTGAACAAAAGAGAGGGAGTATAATTTAATTCAGTCAACTTACCTTTTCAAATTGAGGTTTTATTTAAACGCTTAATCTTCTATCTGTGAAAAAAAAAAAAAAACTTCTGCTTTCAAGTGCAACACTCCAGTACTATTGAGGAAAATAACAAAAAGTCTATATGAGATTTATCTCTTCACTAATAATAAGATATCTTTTGGTTATATAAATCAGAACCTTCCTTCAAAAATATTAGGATTTAATCCAGAAAGAATAATTTCGGGATTCCACTCTATAACCTTCTTATATTAGGAGGTACGTGTTGGTTGGTTCGATTCGATTTGAATTTTATTAATGGCTTATTAATTGATTTATAGATATGTTAAATTATAATAAAATTATCACGATATTAATTCATCATTTATTGATCACAATTGGTATGTTGATTTATTCGCTAATATTTTACACATTTTTTTTAATTGTAAATCAATTAGAAATAAGTGACAAGCCAAATGAACTATATATACATATGAGTTGTAGATTGTATCTTGCTCAAAATTAAATAACGACACTTTGTAAAATAGCCAAAAATACGATACAATTATAAATAAAAGTATAAAACTAATTCTTGACTTTATATATCAAATTGTATAAATATGATTTATTGATTTACTATCAGATTATCGATTAACTCGTAAAAATTGACAACTTAATATAAAATAAAAGAATAAAATTATTTTCAAAACCCGTAAATCAATAATTCATTAACAATAAGATAAGAGAAATCAGATCAAATTATTAATTGAAGTTGGATTTCAAACAACTCTATATTATGCTATTATTATAAGTAATAGAATCTTAGTTTTTCATAATTATATTTAATCAATTTTAAAAAAATTATTTTGCTTCTAATGAAACGTAGCCATATAAGAAAAGTTTTTCTTTATTAAATAAAATAACTTTAAATTTAAATTTTATGCCCAATTAAACAATACCGGAATTGCGGTGGAAGGAGGAAAGAGTAGATATGGAAGAAGCGTGACACAATGAGAGTAATATATATGTTAGGATTATTCAGAGGTGACATTTGACTTGACAACTGATCAATAGTGATGTGTCTCTTCATCTATTCTTCTTTGGAACTTGACAATTTCGAATTATTTTATTTATCTTTTATTAAATATTATAATAAATATTAATTTGACACACTAATTATTACTAATTAAAGATTAATATTAAGTAATATCCCTCAGTCTCATTTTATGTGATGCACTTTGATTCGGCATGGAGTTTAAGAAAGAAAATGAGACTTTTAAAACTTATGGTTCAAAATGAATGATACAAAATTGTGTGACTGTAAATCATTTCATTAAGGATAAAATAGACATTTTCTAGTTAAATTGTTACTTAATATAAATATATATCATTCTTTTTTAGACTTACTAAAAAGGAAAGTACACATAAATTGGGATTGAGGAAGTATATAAATGGACATAGGAAGTATTTTTCTTCACCTGTGTTTTTTTAATTCGACAATGCGTGAATGTAATGGGAACTCTTTGACTGTTTTGTTTTTTAAAGTGAAATAAGTAACGTGAGAGACTTTTCTTTTCTTTTATTGTCAGGGATTTATTGTTAATTTCAAGTTTTTTCTAGTAATTTAAATTTCAAAATAATGTATAAATTTGTGAAATACTGCAAATACCAATTTAACAAATAATTTTTCATCATTTATAAAAAAAAAATTGTTTTCAATTATTTGACACTTATCTCGCACGAGTTTTATATTGTCGTGACTTATTTATATTTTTTGATTAATATTTTAAGATATATTTTTCACCATGTTGATATGTGAAAAATTACAATTTATAATATTTATACTATAATTTTTAAATATCTAAATCTTTATTTAAAAATATTAATTAATGTAATTAAATTTAGCCGCCTCAAAAGTTAATCAAATTGAATCTTGAAAAACCCACCCTAACAACTAAAAAGAACAAGAGGGAGTATGAACTTTGACAAAATTTTAAATATAATGAGAGACGGATTGCATTTATCGTACTTATTATAAACGTATAAAGATATTTAAAATTTTAATTATCTTAAGTTCATTTAATTTTATATACAATTAGTTAACTTAATTTTCAAAAAGTAAAAGATATAAATCAAGGCGAAAGAAGTATTCTCTTTATTTTAATTCAATTGCCTTAATTTGATTTATCACCGAGTTTGAGAAAAGGTAGATAATTTTTGTAATTTATAATTTTTAAATTAAAAATTATATATAATATAATTTATTTTAATTTAATGACCTTAGCATATTAAAATTGAAGACTAAGATCAAAATAGATATATTTTTCGAAAAATAAGATAAATACAGATTAAAATAAATTAGGAAACACCTGTAATAATGTCATGAGAAGCTAACTTTATCGGAATAAAGTGTGCAATTATTATGTATGTAAGTTAATCAATCATTACTTTACTAACATGATACCCATATTTTGAAGAAATAAAAATATTTCTTGGTTTGTGGGGCACGTGGTCGTGTCTTACTTTACCCGTTCATTTTAACTCAAACATTTTACCTTATGTTTACAAAAATACCTTAAAGTTCTACCATTATTACTTAATTTTAACTTTAATTAAAAAAAATCATTGAAAGCAGATATTTATATCAAATTAATATTTGAAGTATTTATCGTTTATGACTTACGCACATACTCCGACTCCATATCAAAATTAACCTCCTTGTTTGTATTCCTTTCAGAGGATTTTTTTATTATTATAAAAATAAATTGTTCCTTATAAAAAAAATTCTAATAGGTGTGTTTGATATGATGGAAGATATTTTTTAAAAAAAAGATATTTCCTTATTGAAAAGTATACTAATTTTTCTATTTTTTTGAAAAAATAAATTTCTTAATAATATATCAGAAAGAAAGATTTTTAAAAAAAAAATTATTGCGTAAATTAGTCATAGATGTTTGTATTGTTACAAATCATTTCATTTACATTGAAATTATTACTAAATAAATACTAACTTTTCAATTTATTAAGAATAAAAACAAATCAACAGGAAAAAAAACTATTTTAAAAAAAGATACTCCCTCCATCGTGTAATTTATGTTACACTCTTTGAATTTCAAAATTTAAACAAATTTATCTTTGATCATACATTTTTTTATATATCTTTTAATTATTGTAAATTATCATATAAATTATGACTTTACTTCGTTCACCCACCAAAGAAAAGAAAATATGGAAAATAAAACATTGCATTTTTTTCAGTAGCTCATTTTTCAACAAGTTGGGGCAAAATTTTGTGAATGATTAAAGTAGTGCGCTGTCAATTATCATTATGGTGGTCGTCCATATATGGCTAAAAAGATCAAACAAAAACAACATACAAAATAATAAAGTTATTGTACGATAATGATATGTTTGTTTTTTTATAAGGATGCGTTTGGACGTCATCAGATATGGACATGTACAAAACATCGTGTGAAATCTCCTCACTTGTCTAATTTGAAAAATAGTAAAAGTACGTAGTAGTAAGTAGTTCAACTGTATTTACTGGGATTATGACGGAGTAGTAAGTACTTTTTTATTTATATTTAGAGATTTGTGTTCGAATTTTTGAATATGAGATTAAAAAAATCAGAAACACCATTCTATATGATTTAGTTAGGCACTGATATAAATACCGATCACCAAATAGACAAAAAAATTAAATCAATTATCAAATAATTTGTAATTGTGAAAACATTAATTAGTGCCCCTATTTCCATCCATAATTTAAGGCAGTTTAAATGATCGATTTGACGCAGAAAAAACAGCACTACTATAGGAAGCAATATTCTCATTTATTAGTTCCGTGCATTTTTGTTTGTTCGTAATATTAAAATATAAATTCATTAACACTTGTTTTATTTAGAAAATCAAGAAAAAAATTTATTTGATATTTATTTTATTATTATTATCAAATACTATTCTATTTGTTTCATATTAACTGTCTATATTATTAAAAATAATTATTCTAAATCGATTTCCATTTATAAACTAAATAAAAAACAATTACTTATATGATTTTTATAATTAATTCTTTTTTAAAGGGTGAACAAATTTATAAAGTTAAAAATAAAATAAAATATAACACAGTTTATGATTAACAAGGATAGTAACATTTCATAATCATTAGATAACTTATGATTAACAGGGATAATAATAAAAATTACTTATTTATATCTTGAGTATTGTTTAAAATCAAATATAGACGATGTATATAACGTAGTACATATTCATAGTATGAGAAAATATGTACTATGAAGTGTACGGAGGAACTACATTCATTTTATGATTATCGGATGGCGGAGACAGTCGTCTATGACACACGTTCATTAGAATTCAGCATTTTTAATATAAACAGTAAAATTTATATTTAAAAATATATAAAATTGTAAATAAATAATAAATATGAAATTTTAATATCAAAATACAATAAATTCAAATGTTAAAATCCTTAATATTGAATCAATAAAGCTTTAATCATAAATCCATCTGTGTGATCATCAATTCTACTTCGATTTTTTCAAAACTCAACAAGTGAACAAACGCTATTATTTATTTATTTATTTATTGAAAATACAAACAAATAACTTCATAAGTTCGTTCGTTTAATAAATGTCAAATTCCAAGTTACGAGGTCTGAATTATTACAAATTTCAACATTGGCTTGATTTTAAGTGTAAATTGAATACTTCTATTCGAATGAAATGAAATAGCTCGGATAATAAATATTCTTCTAAATTATAAAAAGATGAAATGGTCTAATAGATTTTTGTATTTGTATGAGTTTGTATTTTGGACCATTCTACTTAATTATTTGTTATTTGAACTCTTAAACTTAGTGAAATTAAGCATTTTAAACTTCTTTCTCTGGGTGTGAACTTCAAACGCTTGACAAAAATGACATATCATCATCCACATCACATTTTAAATGACACATCAATTATTATTAAAAAAAAATTTTAAAAATCTATATTTTCTTTCTTTTTCACTTCATTCCTCCTTCATCCCTTCACCTCTCTCCAATTATTTTTTTTACATTAGAGATACCACCACAATCTTCCATTCTCACTAGTATTATTACATTCTTAAATAACTAGCAATTATTATTCAATTTTTTTTGTTCAAAATTTCTTTCATTCACAACTTTTAACCGTATTTTTTATCAACATTTACATCTACCACTTGAACTACCATAAATCTCTTTTTCCCATTGATGTTAACGAATAGCCATTAAAATACATCAATGTACTCTAATATTTGTACACAATTTTACATAACATATTTCACCTAATTTCACAAAGAGATTCAACAATTACTTTTCATCTTTCAAGACTGTTGAATCTTTATCACTTTACAGGTTATAAATTACCTCGAAAAGAAGAAAAATACAAATCTACAAGAACAATGCAATTTCATTTCTAATCTCGGAGGAAGAAAATGTGAAAAGAAAGAAAGAGAAACAAGAAATTGAAAAGGGGAGAAAAAAAGAGAAGGCGGAGGGGGGGTTTGAGAGTAGAAAGAAAAAAGAAAGGAGGTGAGGTGGGAAAAGAAGAAAGAACTGGAAAAGAAAATTTAATTTTTTTATTTTTGATCTTTTTATTTTAGTCTAAAATTTGATCTTTCACGTTTTTTTTTATGTGTGATATCACGCATTTGTGTCAACTCAATAATTAAGTTGCCACATAAACTTAATCAACGATCAAAAGAGCTTAAAACATAGAATTTCATATTGACAAATAATCAAGTAGAAGAGTTCAAAATACAAACACATACAAGTAAAAGGGTCCATACACTATGATTCAAGTTAGGGAGAGCACGGGAGGGGAAAGAAAAAACATTTTTTTATTATATTTATCTTTAAAAACTAAATTATCTTTTAATTGATGGATCCGTAAAAGTAGATGGAAGTAGTAAATTGTGCCTACTGTTTGTCCCTGGTAATTATTGATGACGCATAATTAATTATTGGAATTTAGAAAAAAGAGGGTAGAACACGTGGAGAGAATTCATCACATACATGTGCTGCTTGGTTACCCACTATGACTTTATTCATCATGCACCCGAACTAGAATTTTTAATAAAGAAATTTAAAATTTTTAAAAATTGATATCTAATATTATATATATATAATATAATTTTAATCATATATAAATAATTATATTTTCTATAAATTTTTTTTGAATAAATCTCTAATAATATGCTAGCTTCGCTCCTGGATGCACCTACTACAATCTCTAAGGCATATGTAATATAAATCAAATCAAATCAAATCGATCCATGTAAATCCCTATCTACCTTTGACTTATTCCTTTTGCTTTTGAGTTCTTCTTTTCGTCTTCTTCTCTTTTATAAATTTCTTTTTGTGCTAAACTGATGGAATATGCGTAACAGGACGCATCGTTATGCT
Source organism: Solanum gracilifrons (assembly GCA_029582605.1). Lineage (NCBI taxonomy): Eukaryota > Viridiplantae > Streptophyta > Magnoliopsida > Solanales > Solanaceae > Solanum > Solanum gracilifrons. The sequence goes on from JAJOOH010025681.1 coordinate 19,254, forward strand.
GCACTTTTTAAAAGCACAAATTAAAGTAGACCGCTCAACAAATTTGTTTTGTATAAAATTAATCATTGTAGTAGCATGTCTTTAGCACTGCAACGAAATTATTTAATGCAAGTACAGGGTATATTAAATTAAACTAAACAGGTGGCTTTCAAAGGAAACAAGGTAGTATTTAATAATCGATTATTTGATTATCAGCTTGTCATTGTCAACGAGAGGGAGTTGGTTGAATGGTAAGCTTCCCTCACTTTCAACTCGAAGGTTACAAGTTCGAGTCACCAAGGGAACAAAAGGGGTGGGAGCTTATAGGGAGGGGTAACAAAAAACCTTGTTATTGTCATTTATATATAATGAGAGATATATATTGAATCGAATATATATATATATATATTCAAATTGTTTCCAACAATACATGTGCATATATTTAAATAGAAGTAACTACTACAGTACGTAATATCTCAATATATAAGTTAAAAAATGATTCCGATACTATAACAAGGGAATAGGACTAAATTTTATATTTTTTCTTTGCGATTATTTTTTTAAACCGATCATTATATATTGGTTTCTATCATTTTGTTATTATTAGCAAATCATATCATGTATTCATACTATACTTTGATGAAATTTGTACATATATAGTTTTGACTTTTGACTATGAATTATGATAGGGAAGTGGGAAAAGTAGAGGGTTTTACCGTGTTGTCGGAGGAAAAATACTTATTTAATGATTGTTGACTATAGTATGAATCAATCTTTTGCCATAGAAAAAACCGAAGACAGCATGTCAAATCTCATCCCATCAAACTAGCTACCATTTCTCTAATTTTTTACTAAAAAAATGTGGCTACTCTGACTTTAATGACGTTTCACCAAGGAGTTATATTTTTAGAAGATATATAGGCCGCCCTTGCACCAGTTGATTATGAGTTTGATTGAATTTAGTAATTTTGTTCAAATTTTGAATTTGTAATAAGAATATCATTAAATATGTAAAAAAAAAAAAACAATTAATATAAAATTTTAAATTCATTAACTTTAAATTTTGACTCCGCTTCAATTCGACATTAGATGTGTGTGGTGAATAAGAAAAGGACATATGAAACATAGGATAAGTTAGGTTCGATTCATCAATAATAATAGATACTAGATATTTCTTTAGCCATAATTAGAGTAAGCAATTAAATTTACACACGAGTCTTGGTATCGTGTTAATAAACTCGTCTAGTTTCGGAACCACGAGACCTAACCCATCGAATCTTCGTAGAATTTAATTAGACTATTTATCATCGAATCATTATTCATTCACTAAGTAATACATTATTCTTAAACTCTTAAATTTCATTATTTGTTATTTCAATTCATATCAATGAGATGAAACGTATCTGGTTAGATATGCCAGCTACCAACACCTAATTCCAAATTCATTCTATTAATTTGATATTTATTGCTTCCTTTCTCTTATTCACATTGATCAAGCGAATTACAATATACAAATTCGATACGTTCATCATATTAATCCATACGTTTTTAAGTCATGTTTATAAATTTAACCGTATCATTTTAGAAATAGACACACCTATTATACACGACAAATAAAAATATATTTGTAGAACAACCACTTGATCGATAAGGTAGGTTTTTGGCTGGTGTTTTTAATTACTCTTTCTGTTCTAGAAGAAAAGAAGAAGAAACTTTTTTTGATCACATGTTCCTATCAAAACATTATATTTAACTCATATAAGTAAAAGTATAATAATAATTATGTGGGATCAAATTAGGACAATTAAATGAAGATTTAGGAAGAATGTTTTCAATCTCAACTCTGGACTCGTATTAATTAGGAGTTAACGTCTGTCGTATATCCTTTTATTACTACTTTGAAATTAAAACTCAGGTAGTTAAACCTATTAATTCGTCTACGTTTTCAATTAAAAAATTTAGCTTTCATTTGATCATAAATTCTGAAATTGAATTTTTGAAGTTGTGATTTTTAGAAATTAAAATTGTGTTTGGATATATATGTTTCATGGGAAAAATATTTTAAGTTTTATAAGTGGAAGTGAAATTTCTCAAACTAATTCTTGGAAAGTAGAAAATATTTTGAATATAAATTTTAAAATTTATAGTTGAAGACAAAGATTCAAAATTGCATCAAATTTCATGGTCAAACAGATATTTGAATACAAGATTCCAAAATCCAATTCACAATTTGATCAATTTTCATGGTCAAACAGATATTTGAACAAAAGGTTTCAAAATCTGTTTCACTGTTCTGATTCAAACAATTTTCATGTATCTTTAAATGCTAACTAAAAGTACTATTTGGTGTGTTGCTACTTATTTTATCGTGTTTGATACGTAAGAAAAATATATTATCCAAAAATTATTTATATATAATCTAGACAAATATCACTATATAGAGTCTCGAGTATCTTTCCTTTGAAAACCAACTAAGACAAGTCCAACACCCCGGCTGAATTCGAAATCATGCAAGCCATTATTTGTATGAACTCGTGTATCCATGACGGATATAAGCATCTGTGGGAGGTGGAGCTGGAGGTGGGCAAGTGACATTCGGTGAAGATAAAAGTACGTTGGATGGTCAGGAGGACACAATCAATTAGCTAAGGCCGAGCACCGGCCACCGGGCCTTGAGTTAACTCTTTAGTCAAATGAATAGAATGGCCCCTACTGGGAGGCCCCTCGGGTAGAATTATGTTACCTAACACTCCTGACCTGCAAAAATTATTTTCGCTGGCACTGTTGTGTATTGCGTAGATGATACGAAACAGTGGGGACACCCAAAAGTGTAACTTAACGATTGATGAAATGAAAGAAGAACCATAAATTTGAGAGTCAGATTTAGAATTCGAACTTTATATAGGTTTATTTTTAGCATAGAGTCAAGTATAACTTTAAAATCATAAGTTCAACCATTCTATTTATTGCAATTTTGATAAATATTATGCATAGTCAAATACTAGGTAATATCTTCTTGTCTGTCACTCCCTGTAATGTTGTTTGTAATTTTGCCTGCTCGATCTTGCTTATACACTCATTTTAATTAAAAGAAGAAAAAAAGAGGAGCAAAGTTCAGTGTGCCAGGGTGGAAAAAATTAGTTCAATGTATCTAGAGATTCATTTTCTAAATTATAAATTGGGGCAGGTCAGTTGATTAAGGTACCATGTAATTTTATTCTCTGCACTTTTTAGTAGTACTCTTTTCTCAATATTTTTTTCTGATAAAGAGTACTTTTTTCTCAATATTTTGTTACCAAAAGTACATAGGTGCCACGATAAAAGTGTGCTCTGAGCTTAAACTTTTAGATGTGATAATCACACATTTCAACATGGTATTAGAGCAGACAAATGTCCTGAGATCAAATCTCACCGCCACCCAAATAAAAAAAGAGAAAATTCACATGCTTGACCCGTGAATTGAAGAAAATAGCTATATCTCAATTGTTAAACTCACTTTAATTTAAATACAATAAAATTTCTACATAGGTAAATGAAAAATTTGAGACATGAGGAGGGTAAGGGTAGAGGAACATACAGCCTATGTACAAAGGAAAATAATAAAACAGATGATTATAGAGAGATCATGTCTGAACATGTTGCATATTACTTCTATTACATATGTATAAGCTCACAACAATAAAACAAACATGTGAAAGATATCTTTGCACCTGATTTAGCTACTTCTATTGCTCCTTAAGACTGGCACCATTCTTCTAATGTAGGAGTCGCCACACCCACATTTTTCATGTCAAACATGTTCGCTGCAATACAAAAAAATCAGTGCACATAACAGTAGCTCGAGATGAATTGTAAATTAGTTGAACATCTACTTTTGCTTTAAATGGATGGCAAATTAGCATTTAAAGAAAACCATGATCACAGATTCACATGAAGTTGAGTTTAAAAGTTTCGCTAGAACTTTAGTCAAAGCAGGAAAAACTATTTTCATTCAAAATCAAATTTGCTAAGACGACCAAAAATAAACACAGCAGAACACATTCGCCAATTAAACTGACAAGGATGGCTCGCTGTTCTCAAACAAGGAAGAAACTGACAAGTATGCTTCTAACTTACAAATGGAACTAAATGAGTTGTGATGTAAGAAAGTAAGTACAAAAAAATACAGAATCGCAAGGTACAAAGTCCTTAAAAGAACTACATACATTTGATGGTCCTTTCAGAGGAAAAATTAGGCAACTCCAAAACCAACAGAATCAGCGAAACTTAGTTCAAGTCTTGAAACCAATGGCATAGTAAAACTGTTATTATTAAATACATACAGTATTTCTTTTCAGAGAAATGATAACTGTCGGCAGTCTCCTAGTTCAAACGTTTTGTAATTGTTCCAAGATCTAGATAGTTTGAAGGAGCAGTACCATGTCAGACTTCTCTATGACTTGTGCAAGCAGAGGTTACCAAGGACAAACTAGGATGACGAATAGTGAAAAAGAGTTCATGTGTTAACTGAATTTTATTGTGCGAAACATGAATAAGTTTGAAGGTAAATGTTTGACGTACTTTCAATTTTTTTTCTGTATTTCCTGATACTTAAGGTTATGGCTTAGATAAGTAAGGATTAAGGATCCAAAATAAAGATTATGGCCTAGACAAGTATGTTTTGTAAACGGTAATCTCCCCATACAAGCTTTCAAAATGCAGAATAATAAGGACGCCCTAGTGCCTGATCTTTCAAATATGTAGCAAATTCATCTATGAATCTAACTGTAAATAAACTTCACAAGACAAGGTTAAACACTAAAGCATGTATCGATAATGAGGAGATAGTCGACCTTCGTGGCCCGAACTTATGATCTGGTTAAGTGATCAGTAGTTGTAATTGGTAACTACTTAAAATAAGATATAGCATGAAGTTATTAGACAGTCAATACTAATCAACTTGCCTAGTACCTAGATTAAAAGACAAATAAGTTATTAAAACTAAAAACTCAATAAGTAAACAAGCACAAAAACGACTGCTTTGTGGTGTTATCTGTTACCAATGTGTATATCAGGAGTAGCAGCAGCTGTGGCATCTATAATGACCGTCACACGTTGATAGTCCAATGCTACAGCGTCAAAGACAGTCTGCCGTATGCAATTTGGAGTTTGAACACCTAAACAAAAAATGACAAATACATACACACACATCAGTTAATCAAATCCTAAAAGTCTATAGCTATAGAAAATCTCGATTATAAGCATCTAATTACCAGTAACGACCAAGTTAGTAACGCCAATGCCCTGAAGATACGAATGAAGATTCGTGTTAAAGAATGCACTGAAACGTGTTTTCACCAATTTGTAATCACCTTCCTGAATAAGAAGACCATCAACCAGTTCTGCTCCCACACACCCCTTTGATGTGGGTTTTGGTTTCCCATCACCGTACAAATGCCTACGAAACAATTCAACATCTCTTCCTAATGGGTCATGCTCGCGGACAACCTAACACAAATTGATTTATTGGTCAGAAATGAGTTTAACTACTCGTAACCATCCATTTTAACCTAAAATAATCCATTACAATAACAACAACTACACCTCAGTCCCAAACCAGTTGGTATCGGCTATATGAAGCTCAATTTAGGTAAAAATCCATTAACTTTACAGTAAAATCATAAAGTTTAAATAAATACCCAAATAATGGGGATTCCACGGTTTCGTGCAACCTCAACGGTCTTGATAACGTTTGGGACAATAGCTTCACCATCTCTAACAAGCATAGGAGCACCTGGTAGTATAAAATCTTTCTGAAATTTATGTTCAAACAGACAAATCTTCAACAAATGATTGAGTTAACTCTTATGCTGAATCAGAAGAAGATTAGAGAAAGAAATACCTGCATATCTATGACAACAACAGCTGTTTTCCTCCATTTATCACCATTTTCTGTGCCCATTTGATTATTACAAACTCAGAATTTCGTCCGACTCCACTTTATCAACCTGCTACTTTCAAGAATAAACAACATTTTGAGCGTTGACCTTATTTATTGGATGGGCCAGACTAATTGGGGCCTGGTACCCCAAACTCACAACTTTTCTGTGTTGGGCTTTTGATTTAGTAACTGATATGTCTTCTTTCTTACTTACAAGATTGGAAAAATTACATAAATACACATATTATTTTTAGAGCAACTTTCATATATAGCAAACACAAAATTTATATTTGTGTATTATAGCAAAGTTTGCATAATTGTGCTCCATAGCAAACATAAATATGTATATTTCGATATACGTATATAAAAGAAAGCAGTTGTATAATTTGTTTTGGTATACATATACAAAAAGATCAATTGTATAAAGTGAGAGAGGCGAGTGAGCGAGCGAGATCTGGGAGAGTGGCGAGCGAGATCTGGGAGAGGGGAGAGAGGGGAACGAAAATATATGTATATATACAATTTTTTCTCGCTT
>JAJOOH010025682.1:0-21700 GCA_029582605.1 Solanum gracilifrons
GGGGGGGGGGGGGGGGGGGGGGCCCCCCCAGGAATAGCCTGAGTCCTGAGATATTGTTTGAGGTATACTTTGAATCAACAAATTCTTGTTCATTTACATATTGAAAGGAGTGATTCTATTCCAGCTGTTAAGTTGTCATTACTTTGTTTTTGCAGGTGGGAGGCCTTGGTGATGTTGTTACTAGTCTTTCCCGTGCTGTTCAAGATTTAAACCATAATGTGGATATTATCTTACCTAAGTATGACTGTTTGAAGATGAATAATGTAAGGTTACTGCTTCATTTTACCAAGTCTGCTCATTATTTATCATTCAACTTCCACACACTGTGTCTACAACTCAAGTAGGCTTCTCATTGGCACTTACAATAGCTACTCCCTCTGTCCCAATTTATATGACTCACTTTCCTTTTTAGTCAGTCCCAAAAAGAATGACACATTTCTATATTTAGTAACAATTTAACTATAAAATGTCTATTTTACCCTTAATGAAATGATTTACAACCACACAAATTTCTATCATTCATTTTGGACCACAAGTTTTAAAAGTCTTCCTTTCTTTCTTAAACTCCGTGCCGAGTCAAACTACATCACATAAAATGGGACGGAGGGAGTACTTTCTTGCATCAATATTTTGTTACTAAAATGAAAAATAATAGCCTTGGTCGTCCTGCCAATCACTTGTAAATGTGCGACAGCTGTTATCCCCATTCTTGGATATCTGATAAAGGTACAAGTCTAAATGCTTCATGATTTCAAGAGAATATTCAAACACAACAACATACCCAGTGTAATCCCACAAGTGGGGTCTGGGGAGGGTGGTGTGTACGCAAACTTTACCCCTATCTTGTGAATGTTCAAACACGATTCCTATAAATCATTCGAGTTGTACATGTATTTCATACTTTGACTAGTATTTTTCTTTTGATCTGTAAAAGATAGTTCTATTTATTTACCAGCAAAAAAAAGTATGCCACAAAACATGTACAGAAAAGCTATGACATATTGTGTGAAGAGCTCAAAAAGTCAATCATGGCTTCTACATCATTACATGAAGCCATGTTACATTGACAAAGAAGTAAGGAGATACATACTTTCACTAATATTATTGCATGTTGCTATGTATTCTTATTAGGTGAAGGACTTTCGGTTTCATAAAAGCTACTTTTGGGGTGGGACTGAAATAAAAGTATGGTTTGGAAAGGTGGAAGGTCTCTCGGTCTATTTTTTGGAGCCTCAAAACGGGTATGCTTATTATGCTGAAAATGACGCATAATGTTTTTGTTTAATCAGAAAAAATAAATAAACTTGTTGTTTCATGGTTTATAATCAACTTTTGTAAGTCTGTTCACGAATCACTAGCTGCTATTCGTAAAGTAAAGAGGGAAGTAGAATGCACTCTAGAGGCAGTCCCAAGATGAACTGCTGATCAAGCTCCTTTATCTACTCTCTTTAGTTATCTCGCAAAACAAATAGTAGTGTTGCACTCCTTTTCTCCTAAAGCTTTCTTTAGTTAAATATTATAAGCTTGTGTGTTCCCTAAATGAAAACCTCTATTTCCTGAACCAACTTCCTAATTCATATGCTGTTGAACTGCAACCGCCATCACAGAAGTTGGTGGTGTTTCTGGAAATGATAGTAAAGAATGGAGAATCAATAATTATATTGAATGACTAGCAACTGAATATAGACCCTGCTTCCATCAATTTATTTCCTTATAGGATCAATGTTTATGATATATACAATTCCACCTTTTGTATGCTTTTATTGTAACAATATAATGGTAAATAGTCCAGCAGAACATAAAATCATATTCTCAACTATGTGCGCCTTTTTTTTTTTGATGATCAAGCATAGGTGAATTAGGCATTTTGGATGTCTTCATAATTTTAGTGCTTCATTATTGTTCTTTTAGGTTATTTTCGAAAGGGTGCGTATATGGTTGTAGCAATGATGGTGAACGATTTGGTTTCTTCTGTCACGCGGCTTTGGAGTTTCTTCTGCAAGGTGGATTTAGTCCGGTATGTTCCAGATTATATCAGTATGCTAATTCTGAGGTCTTATATTTTCTTGATTCCTATTTCTCCAAATTTTAATCTTATAAATTTCTTTGGATAGTAGCTTATTTGGGAAAGCTATAAATATTTTCTGAAGGAGGCAAGTCAATTGCAGATATTTTTATTGGAATAGCGTCAGATTAGAATTTTTATGCAATGAATGAATTGCTAATTACCAAGGAGTATAACCAGGTCGTTTTAATTTCTCACTGAAGTTGTTGGATTAATTGGGTCTGCAACATGCTTCCTTGGTCCCAAATTAACTTCTAAGCTCACCTTGGAGGATTCAAATTGTGAAAAATTCAACAATTAAATTATTCATAATGTCGTAGTCTTTTACAACCAAAAAAACTAGATTATTTGATACCAATTTTATCATAGTTTTTACTAAGACCAACTATTAGTTTCCAAAGTTTGAGTTTGAGGTGAAATATCATTATCAAGACACAAAATTAGACATTTTGACCTCTAAATTCAAATTCAAACATCTAAAGTGGGAGGGACTGTGTACTACTTTGCTCTTTCTAAATAATTTTCTTCCTACATATTACTGCTTGGTACAATGAATGGGAGCTTTTGGGCACTGAAGTGAGGATCTCGAATTTTACTGTGAAGTGATACAGTTTCTTATATTTTCTGTTGAAATGAAATTTTATTTGCACGTCTTCTTTACTGTTCATTTGTCCGGCAGGATATCATTCATTGCCATGATTGGTCTAGTGCTCCTGTTGCTTGGCTCTTTAAGGAACAATATACACACTATGGTCTAAGCAAATCTCGTATAGTCTTCACGATACATAATCTTGAATTTGGGGCAGATCTCATTGGGAGAGCAATGACTAACGCAGACAAAGCTACAACAGTAAGTGCTTCTATCGCCTTTGCCTTACAAATAGCTGTTTGTGCTTGATGCTATTGTCTGTTGAAAAATGGTGCTATGCATAAGCCAGTGGCTATTTTGTAATTTGCCAGACAAAAGTTCTGGATTTCAATTCCTGAAGGTCATCAATTTGTCCAGCTTCATATTTGTCTTATGTTTGTTTTGCCTTCTCATTTTTCGGAAGAAGATTGTAAATTGCACCCTAGGGAAAAAGCTTTATTTTGCTGTTTAAGAACAACAAAATAAATCTAAGGAAAGGCTACACGAATACATGTTCTTGAAGTATATACAAACAAAGTGTTATAACACGTATACTTCTTTTTTTGGCTTTATCAAAAAGAAAAGTATCCTTCTTTGTTTGTTTTAGTGAAACTGTAAAATTAAAGGTAAAGCTGTATCCTAATAGGATTTACATGCAGGTTTCACCAACTTACTCACAGGAGGTGTCTGGAAACCCTGTAATTGCGCCTCACCTTCACAAGTTCCATGGTATAGTGAATGGGATTGACCCAGATATTTGGGATCCTTTAAATGATAAGTTCATTCCGGTAAGTTGTCTCGGCTTTTCTGAGCTATTATATTACCTATAAGGGCACACATTGGAAAAAGTTCATGCTATCTTCTCCCCCCTATCTCTCTGCATATAAACTGTCCAACTGCAAATCTTCAAAGTGACCTCCACCCTAAAGACGTTATCGTAACTGATTATTGGTCAATTGTGGAATGCAAGGATATCTAATCTCAAAAAAAAGAAGCTTAGTGGTACAACTTACCTTACTCTTTTGCTTGCAAGAAAGGTTGTACAACTCCTAATGCTCTACAAAGAACTCTACGAAAAAACTGTTGGATATGCAGAGAATATTTGATCATGAGCAGCAACAACACATCCGGTGTACTCCCACAGGTGGGTTTGGGGAGGGTAATGTGTACACATACCTTACCCATGCCACCTCTACCTTGTGGAGGTAGCGAGTTTGTCTCTGATAGAACCTTGGCTCAAGGATAGCATTTCAAAAATATGAAATGAAGAAGTAACAGTAACAACAACAAAATAATACGATAACTGAAGCATAAGAAACAACATATAATAGGAAACTACGAGAATAATACTAGTACTGCTGGTATGGAAGGAGAAGAAGATACGGTGCTCCAAACTACCACCAAGCCTATCCCACAGTAAAATGAGACAACGGTCAACCACCTACCAACCTTCTACCTTAATCCGTGACCTCCACATCATCCTATCTAGATCATGTCCTCAATAAGTTGAAGATGTGTCATATCCTGCTCGATGAAAGGATCCAGATTCCATACTATGATGTGGGCTGGGGATCTTTCTTCTCTTTCTAAAGGAGAAGATAACAATTACTGGATGTTTGGGCTGCCAGTGCAAAGACATTTCAGCTTTTATGGATTTTTACCTCATTTTAAGTAGCCAATTTCTGAACAAGAAGGCTGCTCCCATTGATGCCCGGATATTGTCCTATTGTTGTGTGCAAGTGCATATAGAGGTGACTTGTAGAATTTTAAGCATGGGCTGTTTGACAAGAATTTTGTTCTCTAAAGTGGCACTTGTTTGATTTCTTTTGTGTATCTGTACATGAGTAGACCAGACCCTTCTTCGGCTATGCTGTCATTAGTTGTTAATTTTTTCTATGACCACTTCATCAGTTAGGCTTAGAATCTATACTCTTCTCTTTATTGATCAGTACATTTGACTCTTTCAACTGTGTTAGTCTTTGGTGTGTCTTGGCGATGATTCCTTCAAGTAACTTTTGGTGTGTTCAGACGGAAAGGAATTCTTTGATGGAATCTCAACTCCAAACTATATCCTGAAGCTAGATGTGCGCTTAACTTGTTCAGTTGGAAAAACTTTAACTACTGTAAATAGCACTGAACAATTTTTTTATTTTGTTAGCACCGTACTCCTAGCATGGTCTTTCTCATGTATTGGAGCTAACACACTTCTTTTGCATCTTTTGATGCCTTTTTAATGAAATTTCTTACTTCATAGAAAGATAGTGTTAAGAAATGAACTTTGGACCTAACACAGTCCCCAAAGCTAGTTCATGAGATGAGGATTCCCCAAGATCATAAAAGGATACATAATCCCATCCCAATATTGGACTCTTAGTACTCGCACGTGCAGGAGTGGACATTTGGAGCTTGGACAATAGAACATGGGTACCCGACATCAGGTAAACCAAGAATTGGAATGGGTCTGGCTCGCCTAACTCAACCCTATAAGTCAGCTTATGAGGTAAGGATTGCCCAATACCATATAAGGAGGCAAATATTCCATCCCATATTGATGTGGGACCCTATCAAACAGTTTGTATTAGCGCATAATACACCTCCAGTAGTCTTATCTCTAAAAGATATGATGTTTATCTACCTTTATTGGTTTGTTATTCCCATCATCCCAAATATGTGAGGGTGTTTGTATAAAGAAGATTTTGAAACTTATGTAAAACATGCCATAGACATTTATGTGGCCATAAATTAAGGGTAAAATGATTTTTTTTGAAGTTCAATTGTATCTAAATAATTGGTAGTAGAGGGTCAAACGAAAACTGGTGGGTGACCATTCCAGCATGTATCTGGTGGACACTATAGAAGGAAAGGAAATACCATATGTTTTGAAGGCAAGAGTAGCAATATTTAAGATAAAGAGTCGGAGTCTTAGTTTACTTATTTTTGGTGGAAACAAGAGTTGGGGATATAGTAGCACTAGTTGGCTTCATAGGTAGCTTGTAAAGTTCTTCTATTTTTGCAGTCCTCTTGGAGGAATTCCCATACTTTTGGTGGGTGTAAGATTCTTCCTCATCATTTCTTGGATGATGAGTTTTTTGTGAATACAAAGTTACCGTTGTCTCAAAAAAAATAAAAAAATTGCATCTAATATAAAAAGGTTCATTCTTTTTGGGACATTAAAAAGGTAAGTGTCACATATATGGAGTATTATATTTGGTTATTGTAAGGTTCATTCTTTTTGTAGCTTTAAGTTCTTGGGCCTTGAATTGTGTGTCATCTTTATTTGTCTGATGGTTGTGGCACTGTTGGAATGCATGCAATTACAGATTCCGTACACCTCAGAAAACGTTGTTGAAGGCAAAACAGCAGCCAAGGAAGCTTTGCAGCGAAAACTTGGACTGAAACAGGCTGACCTTCCTTTGGTAGGAATTATCACCCGCTTAACTCACCAGAAAGGAATCCACCTCATTAAACATGCTATTTGGCGCACCTTGGAACGGAACGGACAGGTATTTTTTCTGAAGCTGTTCTTAAGTTCTCAGATCCCCCCTCCCCCCTTCTTTTTTCTTTTTTCTTTTGCTTGGGGGAGGGAGGGGGGTGGACTATGGGGAACATACTCATCTTAAGCTTTTGGCTTGTCGAAATGTTGCTATATGCTCTGATAATAGCTAGTGTAATTTTTTTTTAAAAAAATCCATTTGGTTTTGGATGTCATATCTAGTTTGTATATAGTAACTGATCTAAGATGCCAGAGAGTACCAATTCATTATTTTTTACTTAAAGAAGGCCAGAGAATACCAGCTCTTGAATGTTTTCGTTACCAATTTTTGCATCTTGTTCTCTCAAGTCTTATTCTTAATGGAGTCTCATTTTAGAAAGTTTATTTTAGCAGAATGGTATGATCTTCCATTGACAAAAATCTCTGACAGGTAGTCTTGCTTGGTTCTGCTCCTGATCCTAGGGTACAAAACGATTTTGTTAATTTGGCAAATCAATTGCACTCCAAATATAATGACCGCGCACGACTCTGTCTAACATATGACGAGCCACTTTCTCACCTGGTATTGTTTCTCCTTTCCGTGCTTGTTGCATATTTTTGTCTTCAAGCCTTATGGTACCTTTTTATCATATCATTCCTTTTGATACAATTGCAGATATATGCTGGTGCTGATTTTATTCTAGTTCCTTCAATATTTGAGCCATGTGGACTAACACAACTTACCGCTATGAGATATGGTTCAATTCCAGTCGTGCGTAAAACTGGAGGTACCTTTTTCTTATGACCTATATTTTTAGAAATTAGAATATCTTTCCATGTGCAGCTTTCTTAGTACCTCTCTGTCACTTGTACTGTATGCTCAGATATGAGGGTAGAGCAACTCAATTTTTCTAGCGAAGTTTCTCTCTCTCTTGACCGTAACATTCCCTTTTTTATGATGTGACCATCTTTTTGGAACTACAGGTGCATATATATGAGTGACCATTTTGGATTTGGTTAAGCCATAATTAAATAAATAACGTCTCTTTTCAAAAAACTTAAGCTTTCAGATGAGGCAGTTATGCAATTCAACATGGTGGCAAAGTTGAAAGAGCTTTTGGGATCATGTTCCACTACCACCCATTACCCGTAAAAAATAAAATAAAATTCACTACCACCCATTATCAAAAGGTATCTCTGCATTCTTGGACCATCAGATCCTCATGTATGAGAACAACGTTTTAACCATAATTCATAAAATATCACTTGATAAAAGAAGACAATAATTCCTTATCAAAAATAAAAAGAGACAATAATTAATAAAAAAACTGTTTTCGCCTAACAATTTAAGCTTGTAGATGTGGAGATCACACACTACAACAGTTTTCAATCTCTTGTAGCATTGCAACTGCAGATGTTTATGCCGATCAGAATGTTTCAACTGTAGTTTCCTCTTTTGGAAGCGACTTTACTTGATATATATTGGACTCACAAGAATTATTGCATTCTCTTGAATTAAGTGAGAGAACAAATATTTGTTTACGCATGGTAGAATTTTCGTTTGGTGCCGTTGACTTAGTTATTATTTAGCAGATCCTAATCATTTGCTTCTGAGTGTGTGTTTTAACCTCTGCATTCTGTATATTAGGACTTTATGATACTGTATTTGATGTTGACCATGACAAAGAGAGAGCACAACAGTGTGGTCTTGAACCAAATGGATTCAGCTTTGATGGAGCAGATGCTGGCGGAGTTGATTATGCTCTGAATAGGCAAGTATAGTTGCTTTTTTTTCAATTAAGGTCTTTTAGTCTTTTAATTTTCAAGGGAAATGGAAGCAAGTGTGATGGCATACACAAATAAGAGAGATCAAAATCTAAAGAATGTTGCAACAGTTATAACTGAACTCTTAAAATCCTGCCCTATTTACCCCTATTTCTTTGTCAACACCAGACATAAGGATCTTTTCCTCCAAATTTTCAACGTATCTCCTTATAAGATGCAAGGACTGGACAGCCTTAGCAGAGTTCTACAAACTTGCTGAGATATTGAATTTTTATCAATTCAATTTTCTAAAATTCTAATTTGAGGAAAGGAGGGATACAGGGGCGTGGTCTAACAGGGAAAGGGAGAGCAATCTGGTAATCTGTCTTCAGTTTGAGACTTTCCATTTTCTTATGCTTGCTTACAAGAGAATGAGGAAACAACTTTTTAACAAGAAAAATGACCAAAAGAACTATTCTGAATTTGTTTTGAACTGAAAATAACCAATTGTTTTCTGTTGAAGTCCCAAGAGGAATATGCTATTAGTAATTCTCCCCTTTCTTAGTGTTAGAGAATACACTTGTCCTTCATATATTGTGTAAGGGTTTCCTGAGGGGTTTAAGGTCCTGGGGCACTCCACCCTTTCATTAAGGTTTTGTGTTGGATGCATATTTTTTCACACGGTAGCAGAGCCATACCCGTTCCTACTCTTTGTTTACCTAATGCTGCCCACCCTATGTTATATCGTCCACGCTCCAGATGTACAGTCCTAAGCCCTAAGCGTTCATGTCTTTTGAGCAATTCTCACTTTATGAGTTAACTTTTGACGTTGAATTAGGACCAAGGTTTGTTTTATTAACATGGTATCAGAATTAGATCAATTGTTATTATTGGTTTATCCAGTGTTGTGCTCCTATGTATTGGTGTCCAGACTCCGTATGTCCGACCTTGGTTGTGCCCGGGAGTGGGATGTGTGTGTGTTAAGTGTCCATACTGGTTGAGGAACTGCTTTGTCTCCTTATATGATTTTGGACACCTCATGGGCTATCTTTCGAGGTTGAGTTAGGCTTGAGGTTCATTTTCATTACATGCTAGCATAGCATGTTGTCCCGCTTAGTTTTCTCCTCATGCTCTATTGCTCTGGGCTTCTCTCTCTCAAAGAAGTCCATGGAGCCACTAACAATGCTCCCCAGCGCCCCCGTCCCTGCCCACTCATCAGCCTGTTGGGCCTAACCAGTCTCCGGCTACTTTAGGCCCACTTCTGTTGAACCTCCTCTTCAGCGTCCCTCCATAATAAAAATCTTCAATCCACGTGTAACCCAAGAACCAAGTTACACTTGCGGGGGATTCTGAAATAAGTGTTCCAAAGAGCGTTTATAATGACCTAGGCCACTCCACTCATTGCCTTAAGTTTTAGGTTGGATGCTTATATTCTTTCACACTTATATGCTATGTTATATCCCTTCTAGCTCCTCTCAACTGAAGAAACTTCGGAAAGCCACTGTCTTAGTGCCCCTTCTCAATGTTCCTGGATGGAGAAAGAAGAGCAGCACAAACCATCTTAAAATTAATCGACATTCAGCTACTTCTACGAGGATCTTCCACACAATTTATGCTATCTTTGCATCCATATGGTATATATAGAGAAAATAATTGAAGCCCAATCACCATAGCAATGGTGGATCTTTCACTGTGGGCATTCAGATCATAAGAGTCCCAGACCTGAACTTCAATTGGAAGTACGATTTAGGAAAGCTCAATGACATGCATGGTGGAACCATCCTCCTCTAGCCTTGGTGATTGTGGCACTTGGTTACTTTTATGGGAATACATTAGTTTGGTTGTTTGCTTCTCATTTTCTTTTGTCATTTCATTCTTGAGATCATTCGTTATTATAACCCTTTTTACGGGGAGGCATGGGGGGAGTGTGTTTGCTGTCAAATAGTTGGTGGTTGTGAAAATAGAACTGCTCAAATGTAGAAAATGAAGAAACAAACTTGTGGATAAGCATTGTTATTGGAAATGACAATAAAGTGTGGAACTTGGAGCGAATTTCTGTAACTGCTTATATGTTGGGAAGGGTGGATATATTATTTCTCTTTGCACCATGTTTTTTTCCATCTCATGCAGACCCTAAAATGCATACTTCCTTCCCGTTCTCCTCGTTTGTTGATATGTATGGACTCACTTACAGTTCTGCGTTTCAGAGCTCTCTCTGCTTGGTACGATGGTCGGGATTGGTTCAACTCTTTATGCAAGCAGGTCATGGAACAAGATTGGTCTTGGAACCGACCTGCTCTTGATTATTTGGAGCTTTACCATGCTGCTAGAAAGTTAGAATAGTTAGTTTGTGAGATGCTAGCAGAAAAATTCACGAGATCTGCAATCTGTACAGGGTTCAGTGTTTGCGTCTGTGACAGCTTTTTATTTCCTATATCAAAGTATAAATCAAGTCTACCCTGAGATCAATAGCAGACAGTCCTCAGTTCATTTCATTTTTTGTGCAACATATGAAATAGCTTAGCCTGTAATAATGTAGTCTATTGATGTTTATTTGTTTTGGGAAGAAATGAGAAATCAAAGGATGCAAAATACTCTGATTGGCTCCTCACAGGTGAACTTTGGATACTATTCATACAACATTAATCATACATGAACTTAAAGTTTCATGCTCAGGTTTTCGAAGGGTCGGCTTTTCCCCCTCCTTGCTGTCTTGTTCTAGTTTTGTGTGAATAGTGCTCTCCAATAGTACAATGTCTTTTGCAGTTTGCTTATCTATGTGTACTTGTCACGCGGTATAACCTGATTTTCTTGACAAGTTTGTGACTATGCGAGTGAAAACTACTACACCAGGTATTTCACAAAGCTTAAAGATCAAAGAAATAATCATCATTTGATGACACATTGATGTCAAGTTGAGCTTAATTTTTCCCCATATTCACTGCATTGTTGTATAGAGATGATATGACAGTATATACAGCAAAAGTATTCAGCAATGAATTTCATGATCATACTAATTTCTGCACTTGGAGTCAAATGTATCAATTATCTTCTTGCTGAAAATATGTTGAAAACGAAGGAGCTAATTGGCCTTCTTTACAAATTAGAACAAGTTGAAAGATTTTACAAGTAGCTTGTCAATCTTGTTCTTGTAACCACTAAATTTGCCTTCTATTATAAAGAAAAAATTTGTGCTAAGTGGTGAATGAGTGTGACAGGATTGGAATTGGGTAGCATATTTGATAGAGACAATGAGCATTAGCTTTTGTCCCCACTTATCTTCATATAAAGTTGAAAAAAAGGTTAAATAGGTACATAAAGGTGAAATGTGTTTTATGTCTATTTTTGTTCTCAAAGTTGATCCAACTCAAGTGCATACTTGAAAAATGAAGTTGTCTAGATTTTGTCCATTCTAGCTCCTTACTAGGATTTCACCAGTTACTTGTTTTAAAACTTTTTGCATATATGAAAAGATATCGTTGTTCATTTCAACTTGTTCGGGATTGAGGTATAGATGATATGAAGGGTAGACTTACAAGTTAGACAAATGACTTTCTAGTCTGATCGTTTCGGGATGGGTGGAAAGTTTTACTAGGATATGGTTCTTCTTGAAGTTACTTCATGTGGAACACTAGGCTCGTTTATATAAAATTGCAAGATTATATCTTTGTTTTACTCTTAGTGGTTGGTAAATATAAAATCATTAAGTTTCGAAATTTGCTGATTAGATAATTTATTCTTACTCTTTACTTAATTTTAAACCTTATCTTAATATTGGCATTCCAATAAGAAGCTCTTCTTTCATTACACATGATTAATTATTTGATTTTCTTCGACAAGTGATCAACTTTTAGTGTTTAATATTAAGATTATTGCGTACTTAAGAAATAGTCTTTAATCACAAGAGTTGATTTTCTAAATGACCCGTTAATCTTTGCTTAAATATCTCATTTTGTGAAGTAACGCTCCACTTACTGGAAAAGTAAAGGGGAAACTGAAAAAAAAGTAATAATAAATGATTTCTCAATTTTGTGAAAGGTCCAAATACTATTAAACAAATACAGTTTGCTAAATATTTTGGATTTAATTAAGGGAAAAATCCTTTTGGCCAGAAAGGTAAATTAACATATTTCACACTATTTTATTTTACCTTTTTGAACATTTTTACTCTTTTAACTTTAATACCTTTTAATTAAAAAATGAAAAAAAGATTAATTTATTTTAAAATAAAAAAGATATTATAGACCTTTTAATTTTCTGGCCATTTAACATTACCCTTAATTAAGTACTAGTATATCTTTTATTGTAATTTTACTTTTGCAGAATTGTTAAATATGACTAATACCCCTTCCCTTTTTTCCTTTGAAATTTCCCAGATTTAGAAAGACATCTAATACATATCCATTTACTCTTTCTAGTTTAGTTGGACACGAAATTTTAAGAAGTTAGCAAAAATTTTGATCTTGTGATCTTTAATAGGTGATATATATATATATATATAATATAATATATTAAAATATTTTTTAATTTTATTATTTTAAATAAGTCACATAGGATATTAAAATTAAATAAAAAAATAGTTGTATTTTTAAATCAACTTAAAAAATAAGCAAAACTAATAAATTGAAATAAAGATAAGCTATGTACTTTATTTTTTGGTTGTTGGAAGATGTGGATCTGTCTGTCCTCAAGGTAAATACCAAATAGTCCTGTGATTAAATTATAGTACCACTTAATTTATTGTTTGGTTGGCAAGTTCGGGATAACTTATTTCGGGATTAGTAATTAGTATCGGGATAAGTTATCCCTCCCTTTGGGTGGTATAGTAATCTCGGGATAACTTATCCCGGGATAAAATAAGTAAATGACAAAAATGTCTCTTTCAACCCTTTTGTTACATCACTTTTTACATTAATGAAGGGCATTTTTGTAAACAAATAAATTGTTCTTAAAATTTATTATTTTGAATACAACAAACCAAACACTCAGGGGTCGTTTGGTGTAACAAACCAAACACTCAGGGTCGTTTGGTGTGAAGGGTAATACCAAATAATCCTGAGATTAAATTATAGTACCACTTAATTTGTTGTTTGGTTGGCAAGTCTGGGATAACTTATCCTGGGATTAATAATTAGTACCGGGATAAGTTATCCCTCTTTTTGGGTGGTATAGTAATCCCGGGATAAAATAAGTAGATGACAAAAATGTCTCTTTCAACCCTTTTGTTACATCACTTTTTACATTCATGAATGATATTTTTGTAAACAAATAAATTGTTCTTAAAATTTATTATTTTAAATACAACAAATCAAACACTCAATAAAAAATAATCTCATCATAACTTATCCCATCATAACTAATCCCATCATAATTTATCTCATCATAATTAATCCCATCATAACTTGAATTCAAACCAAACGACCAATTAAAAATAATCTCATCATAACTTATTTCATCATAACTAATCTCATTATAATTTATCACATCATAATTAATCCCATTATAACTTGAATTCAAACCAAACGACGCCAAAAAGTATTGTGATCCACACTTCACTTTTTTTGGAAACAAATTATTTAATTCTAAAGTATTTAATATCATGGACTATGCCATGTGGTCCAAATTATACTAATCAATCTTTACTTGTTATGCTCAATATCTCAGGAATTTTGAAAGTCGATTTTTTTTTTTTATTTTATCATAAATTTGAATATATAATATTTGATTTTTAAAAAAATGTTATTTTAGTTTGGAGATTACGTGCATGTAGAAACTTAAAAAGAAAATGTTATTTCTTTAATTGTTCATTTTGATTTTTGGAATCAGTAAAGTAGAAAAAAGAGAAATTGTAACAACTCCCCAATTTCACAATAGAGATAGTAAGATATTATCTATTATATTGATCTCAATATTAAAAGGATTACAATTATGAAAGGTAAACAACCAAAGGGAAATTGTAAAACAATTGAAGAACTAAGATATGTAATCAGTTGGGGATAAGAGACGGTTTCACGAAAGGGATGAGAGGATCAGACTTAGCGAAAACTACACATAATATGCATGAAACTCTTTTTTCTAACACAATATAATAATCTGTTTCTAATTAGGCTCAAATTCCATACAATATTTTACTCGGTCTAATAATCCCAAACTAAATTAGTCTCTTTATCAATTCTAGCCTATAGGCCCAAGTTTTTTTTCTATTACTTTATGGTAAAATATGAGGCATAGATAAATTAGCATCTACTATGTAATCTGGAATTGTATGGACTCCTGAGGACTCAATATTCTAAAATTCAAATAAAAAGTTAAACGTTGACCCACTTTTCTTTTTTTTTTTTTGGTGATAATAGGCCATTGTAATGTCTCTATCCATAACAACACGTATATACCAGGATTGAATAAAAGCTATTGAATTTGCGTGTAAAGGTGAAGCCGTGAAGCTAGAATTTTTGCTATGGAGTAACTGAATCTAATAGTTTTGGCCAAAATTTTATATTTGTATTAAGAAATTTACTGAGAATGTATAAATAATTTATATTCAAAATCCAATTAGCTAGTTTTCTAGAATCCAAACTCCATAAACACAAATTTCTGATTTTTGACTTTGCTCATGTGAACTCATAGGTTACACTGCAGATCTACCTCTACTCTACCAAGGATGAAAATTGCATCTCAATCGAATTTATTTTGTCAAAAAATTATACTAGGTAAATAGAATGAAAGTAATTTTTTTTACACATAAATTGTTGAATCTCTTTCATGAAAAGAAAGCTTGGAGTGTGATGATAAATGTGACTAAAGAATTAGTTAAGTGTGTTTACATCTAAAAAATTACTACCTAGGTAAAATTATTGGCCTTTGCGCCAATGTCTCATCCCATAATAAGTGTGATAGGGCTTGGTTGGTTGGTGGTACACTGTGGCTGTTTCAGTAATAATCCCAGATCTCAGGACACTCATTTTGCTTTTTTACTTTAGCTGTTTAGCACAGTCAATTCAGCAACAATCCCCAAAACCACAAAGCATTGAACTTTGAGATAGGATAGGGATGGTAATGAGTTGGAATTGCTAATGACTAGGGGATCATATGTTACAAAAGTTCAAACCAGTTTTAAAAATTATATTCATTTGGCTTGATACAAAGTTTAAGAAAGAATATACATGATAAGCACATGTTACTAAGTAGTACATATTTTAGTAATATTGCGGATTATATGTTTTACTTTTAGATTAC
Organism: Solanum gracilifrons; assembly: GCA_029582605.1. Taxonomy (NCBI): domain Eukaryota; kingdom Viridiplantae; phylum Streptophyta; class Magnoliopsida; order Solanales; family Solanaceae; genus Solanum; species Solanum gracilifrons. Next base: position 15,166 of record JAJOOH010025682.1, read on the forward strand.
TATGCTACGATGGAAGCTCATGACACATATGATATGTTTTTATCCTTGTCATTATTGAGCCCAAAAGTTTGTGTATTATGTGAATTAAAACTATTGCACATAAATCTTAATGAGCTATGAGGCAACTCATACTAAATGGTTTTACTGAATTTTCTAGTCCCCTAATAAAGTTGTTTTCACTCCCTTATGATGTGATTTAATGCAAAGCTTAGTTGGCTCCTGCTCCCCGTATTGGATAAGACTACAGAAATCAGTGGCTCAACCAATCGTTACTCTACACTTTACCCAATCAAAATTTATCTGTTTTTCAAGAACTCATCAGTATTGATTGATGCTTATGTACCCTTTTATCCATCCACATACATATTACTTCCCTCTCCTTCCCAGTAACTTACTTTTTTTTTTTGATCTGTCTATACAAAAGAATGATACATTTTTATATTAAGTAATAATTTAATTTTGAAATGTTAATTTTATCTTTAATGAAATGATGTATAGCTACACAAATCCTATCATTTATTTTAGATCACAAGTTTTAAATTTTTTTTTTCTTTTTCAAATTCCGTATCGAATCAAACTACCTACATAAAATGGGACGGAGGGAGTAACATTTTCATAAAACAAACAAATCAGAGTACTTCTATACATAGAGTAAATTTTTTCTTATAGTATTTTTGTAAGAAAAAATTCTATGAGCTTTGTGGACTTTCATTTGCTTAAATAAATATTCCTGGTTTTTGGCTTTCAGTTTCAAACATGTCATGAAAATCATTTTAGTACCAACTTTTTGGCTTCAGTTTCCAGTTTTGAGGGTGATGAAAGTTACAAAACTCATATATATATCTATACAAAAATCTCTGTGGTGTTTGTCTTTTTCCTTCTGATACTGTTGCTGCAGGGGACTTGGTTTTAAAACTAACTAGCCCTTTGAAATATGTGATCTTCTTTCTTTCTTTTTACAAAAACCATAACTCAAAAGAATATTTTTTTCCTTTGTTTTTTACTATTCAAAGAAAAAATTCTACCTTTTTTTTGGAGCTTAGGAAGATTCCTTATACCATTCTGTTTTTTTTTTCTTTATGATTCCTGAAAATACCAAAATAAATCATGAAACAAAAAACAAACATCCCTTTCTCTTAGCTATATATAGTTGTTAGGCTTCCCCTTTCTAGGTGTCAAGCTTTTTAGTACTTCACCAGAAATAAAAAAAGTCCCAAACTTTTTCATTGTTGAGAGATCTAATTAGAACCAAAGAATGGAAGAGTTTAATAGCAACAGAAACAAAGGAAAAACAGAGAAAGATGGAGACTTTGAAGAAGAAGATGTATGGGGTTATGTGAATGAAAGAGATTCATCAAGAGGAAAAAGTAACAAGTGTATGTTACATAAATCATCAAGTCCTGTTGAGATTCCAGAATGGTCCAAGAATAGCAATAAACAGAAATCAAGAAGAGTTAGAACAGAGGATGGTTCTTCTTTCTCATCAGTTACTTATTCTGGAAATGTCGAAGAAGAAGAAGATGATTATGGTGATGGAATAGTGCCACCACATGAATATATAGCAAGAAGAGTAGCAAGAAATCAAATAGCTTCATTTTCAATGATGGAAGGAGTTGGAAGGACTCTTAAGGGAAGGGACCTTAGCAAATTAAGGAATGCCATTTTAACTAAGACAGGTTTCTTGGAATAGCTAGCTACTTAATACTATTATCAACTAACAAAATTAGGCCATCAATCATCACATGTTATTATCATTTTTTAGTATCATTAGATTACTACTCATTATGTTTAAGTATGGCCTTCTTATTTTTAGCAGAGATGCAATTTTGGGATTTTATTTTTTTTATTGGAGGAAATAGAAAGGCAGGCTCTGGGATTTTGTTTGGGAGGTTTATAGGAGTATATGCTTTTGTATTCGGTATATGATATATGAAAGACTGATTTTTCTATTTGGTAAGTAATTACTAGTGGTTGTCATTTGTCAATAACTTTAGTTGCTTTGTTTTGTTAAAACTCAAACTGCCCAAAAAAAAAAAAAGAAAAAAAAAAAGAAGCCATCACTTACTTCTGTTGATTCATTTTTATTCTTCCATTATTTTAAAAATAGATTTTCATTTTTTCGTGTTATTGTGAACAAACAAATTTCATGTTACCCATAATATTGGTTACTTATTTCCCCGCATTTAATACTAAACATTAATTAATAAGGGTATTGTAATAAAATAGTTATGTCAAAAGTGAAGGAAGAAAGTATTTTTGAGTAAAATTTTAATCTTAAAGCAAACTGAAGTAGGAATTGAGGAGCAAATTCAGGTTAAAACGTACGCTAAAAAGATACCAATAAATAAAGTTCGTTCTATGGAGTTGGGAATCCATTATTATTATTTTTATATAGATGTATGTACTAGTAAACAGTCTACCCTTAGCGCAATCAAGAATAACCTTACCTCACGATGCTTATAAATGTTGTTTTCCTAGTATCTGAATGGTAAAAATAATACAAAGTAAGATTCTCGTAAACTATTAAAATATGTAGAACAATATTTTTAGACATAGATTAGAAGTTTGATATCATAATATATCTTAAGAAGCTCTAATGAGCAATATTTTCTGATAGTAGCTTTTGTTAGAATATGAGATTTATTCGTAATATTTTATGTATCAATTCTATATCTTTTTTAGAAATAATTTTTGACAAATTTACAATATCTAATAGTATTTGAGAAAATTATAAGTAAAGGAAAACTGTCCGCATAAAACTAAATGAGATAATTAATTTCTTTTTACCAAACATATATTCAAAATTCGATAGCTAGTTATTAATTGCTACTCATAGTATAAAATAAATAACCTAGGAAAGAATAAGACTCCTAATTGTTGGTAGGCAGATTCATGGCCTCTTTGATTAAAATAAAAAGTGACGACGCAATTACTATTAGAATTAAAGCTCAACTGCCCTATGAAGTATGAACATTTTAATGTTCCGCCAGTTGTATACTTGACAGTATTTAATAATTAAATCATGTTTGATTATTATAAATAAAAAGTGATTTCATTTTTAAAATTTGTTTACGTTATACTAAGAGATAATAAAATCATTTAGCTTTAAATGTACAATAAAAATGTTTTTCATAGCTTGTCTTCTATGGAGGCCATTTTTATCTTGAATCTGATATCTTCATTTCTAATCTTATCTCTCCTAGTATAACAATTCTAATTTTATCTCTCCTAGTATGCCCAAGATACTTAAACCACCTTTCTTTGAAAGACATGTGTATTAAGTTGCATTTTTCCATGCCAGCTGTAGGCCTTACGTTACTGAACTTGCACTCCAAATATATATATTATGTCTAGGTTCTACTATACCTAAACTCTTTAGACTCCAAAATCTGTCTCCAAATCTCCAGCTTAACATTAATTCAGGCACGAGTCTCATAATTAAAACTACGTCATAAATAATATGAGACATTTTCTTAAATATATCGTGTCAATTCATCCATTATAAAAACCAATAAAATGTTAACCCTAATGCAACCCAATCACAACCGAAAGTGCTCATCACCAAAACCACCAGCTCAGACCGACGATCACTTCCAGAAAATGAAAACAAACCCAAATTTGAAGCAAATTAGCCAAAAAAATTATCAACGATCACCATACATTCATCTCTCCTTCGTACCATAGCCCATAATCTTCCAAAACACAGTTAACAGAGAACAAGAAGAATAAATAAATAAATACATAAATTGATTGATTGAGCCATAACCAAATATGTTGTGTATATCAATGTATAGCGGATGATTGTTATAGAAAAGTAGAAATATATTCATATTCCCTTCTCACAATGTATTTAAAATAGTTATTGATCTTATTGTCTTACAATTTCTCCTTAGGTTTATATATCCGTATAATAATATATTTTAATAGGAAAATTTTGTAAATAGTCATTATAATAAACTTAATTAGTCTCTTTAGCTATAATTTGCATATTTACGGGAGGTAGCTATAGCTTACTCATTTGTATAATTTGTGGGTACGTTTGTATAATTCACGTGTATTTGTATAATTGAGTTATTTTCATCCGTATTTGTATAAGTATAATTATGTTGATAGACTTTTGTACTTATATATTTTGTATAAGTAAAATATAGAAATATACAATTAGAATAACTATATACATTTACACATTTATACAAATATGGGTACAACTGTAGCTCTAAAATTGGATTTGTTATTCAGAGTAATACAAATTTCTAAATAATATACTATGATAAAACTCGAAATAATGAATTCATACAAACACAAACATCTAAACTTTAAACAGTTATACAAATTTCGAAAACTACATGTTTATACAAACTTTAAAAAGATTTACAAAATTGAATGTATCTGATGATAAAACTGAAAATCCAAAGGAAATCACCATCATATACAAATACAAATCAAATGAAGAATTGTTAGTGACGAATTATACAAAATTCGAACCGAAGTCCACGTAATTAACGTTAAATGTTAGTGGTGAATTGTAAATTAGCTAAACTATAGCTATATTACCTAATTAACTAGTATATATTTGCTAATTTCCCCTAAATTTATCCATTCAATTTCACTTCTTTTATTGCTCATACTACCTCAGCATGCTTTATTTTTCAAAAATAAAGGAAGAAAAACAAATTTGATCAGATGGGCTCCGCCAAAACCGAGTTGTTTGGGCTTTAGTTGAACGATAAGTGCGAGACCAAAAGGAAGACATATTTGCAGAAATAGGATCTTTTGATGCTATTATTTAAAATTTAACCTCATTAAGAAAGTGCTATAAAAATAACTGTTTCACAAGTAGCAAAATTTTGGTGGGTCATCAGGATATTCATTTAAGGGAAAATTGTATGAAATAACAAACTATTAATTCAAATTAAATACTATAGCCATAGTTTCTTTTATTTATAATTCGCAGCAAACATTCCATGTTTTTTGTCATCCCATTTGTATATTGAAATAAACAAATAGACCCATTCGGTATACATATGTGTTGTATATATGTAGTATTTTTGTTTATATACAATTACTATGTTTTAGTTTGTATACCGAAATATACAAATACATTTTTACATATATGTATACTGAAATATACAGATTAATAGCCATAACAAACATAAAGTTTGCTATGAAGCGCAATTATACAAACTATAGCTATAACATACAAAGATGATTTTTATGTTTGCTAAACCTAAAATTTACTCTTTATTTAATTTATATTAGACGTGATTTTCTTAACCAGTCATGGTCAAGATTTTGATCAAATTGCCAGGATTTGAGTCACAAGTTTTGCCTCAATAGCACAAGTAATGATGATCATTAACATTTTGACCACATTCTGATGAATCAACAAGATCATTTCAGCATTTGAGACTGAATATCCCGATGATTCGTTATTACTTAGTCAAAAGTCTCGACAATCATCATAACTTGAGTAGAAATTTAATTTAAGCAACACATTTTTTCTTCATAGTTGATCCAAATCAACTCCAAATTTAATATCTAGCCTTATAATGTCAATCCAAACAATTTTCAGTTGCAGATTCAATTTAAACTTTCAAAAATTAATACACCAACTTTTTTTTTCTTCTGCAAATTAAATTAAAGCTTAATAATAGAAAAAAAAAAATGCATATACTTCAAATTTTCCCTTCACGCCATGCTAATTCAAGCAGATGAGAAAACTTGCACATACCAATGTTTTAGAAAAAACAATCAATGGCAATAACTTATTACTTTAGGTAAATAGCCTTGTAAGTCTGTAGAGGTAAAAAAAAAGGTACTTAAATTACAAATTTTTCTTTTTCTTGCATTTTTAGACAACATAACCAATTTTCTAAAATGCTTCTTAATTAGAATTAAGTAACTTTTGATTTCATTGTGTTAGTACGTCAAGTTACGTTGTTCATTATTTGTTACTCCCCCACAAAGGAAGACAACCGATTATAATGTGTGAATATTAAAATTTTATTAATGATGAGGTTAACAAAGTATATAATAATCATAAATCTATCACCTACTCAACACCTTCTTTTTTTTTGTCGAAAGTAGGCAACCTTTTTAGCTCCAAATCATTTAATTCCAACAACGCCCATCTTTAATTTTTTGTGCAACTTGCATTATTTATACCTACATATAGAATACTATAACAACACACACATATATATATATATATATATTTGTTCAAAATAAACTCCAGCATTGAAATTATATAAACAACAATAATTAGTTATCAACTCAACATAATGATAATGTTTATAATTATAATCATAATTGACACGACGAATAAACATGAATGCATGAATATATGTTATCTACGAATAGAAAAATAAAAAAGCTAATCGAGAAATTAATGGAGATAATATATCTCATCTTCTAGGATATTCCAACAGAAGACTTTCTTTTATTTTCTGGGAATTTAGACAATAAAATCTTGTTACTTCGTCAAGATCAACATTCCTTGTCATCTTAATTATTGAGATATTCCAAAATATATATA
>JAJOOH010025683.1:0-14318 GCA_029582605.1 Solanum gracilifrons
AATTCAAGGCTCGGGAACAACACACTACCAACATACAACCAAAACCCAAATTTTCTCAAAAATAGAAATGGGACAGCAGTGTATTTACCAAAAACGAGCGGTCTACAGTAAAATCTAACAACACCACAATGTTCTCCTCGAAAAACCACTCAAGATAGCCTCAAAAATCACCAAAATCGGATCAAGAGGGTCATTACAAATCCCGAACAAGAGCATTCATAAATAGTGATCATTGAACAGAAAATAATGTATGTGCAAGTTCGAACCTACCATATGAGGGACCAGAGTGCTGTCATGATAATCTCTAATAGCTTCAGATAGTTCAAGAAGTCCGCCTACCCAAAAAAAAAATCAATCCTGACTTGATGATTGCAAATTTGCAATCCATTTTAAAGCAAATATGTAGAGGCTATATTTTGTGGTGGACATTCCCTACCTTTTCTTGCACAATTGAGGACAAAATCAATGCTAACTTGATCAAGATCCACATCATCCAAGGAAACAGCTCCGAGAGGCATTACCACCTTCTTTATTAAGCTTCCTGAAAGTATGAAATTTAATAGTATCCGCTTATCTTTCTGAAATCTTTTGTAGAAGCTCTGTAGAGTTCTCCCTTCAAATACATACAACACATTCAATTGGAGCCCAGTAAATTCTCTACCATCAAATCTCCTTAACATATCAAGAATCTTTCACCTTAAGACTTACTATAAACCAACTTCAAGATCTATCAGTCTTGTAAACTTAATCAAAACAGAACCCACTGGATTTTAAAGATTACTCACTCTTCCATTGCAACTTCAATGTAAACCCACTTGCTTAACAACTCACACTTGCATTCACCAAGGGCGGAGTGGCTTTAGTCCCCCAAAAAATAAAAACCCAAAACCCCCAAATTCATTTACCGAAGATGCACAAAAAAGAAACAAATTCCAATAAGAGGCAAGATTAAACGAACAACCAAAAGCAGATGAAGGAGTTACACTTTGGCAAATTCCAAAGAAATCATCATCATTTGAACCTGCATTACTCTTAATACCAAAAGGTGACCGTTGAAGAATGAAAATAAACATTGAGAAATAAGAGGGCTTACCATAATTAAGAGAGCGAATTATATTGGTTTCAAAATATATTTAAGAAAAAAAAAACAGAAAATGAGAAAAAGGTAAACCCTTGTCAGTCCTATATTTTTGGCTTTTTTTTTTCTTAGGTTCTTCCTTATTTGCTTTTATTTTATATTAGATATTATAATCCAATTGAGTATTTTTTGCTTTAATTATTTTAAAATTTTTTTTTTCCTTGTTTGCTATTATTATATTAATCTCTTGATATTTGCACTTCGTGTGCATTCTATATTTAACTAGTGAACTTAGCCACGCTTCGCACGATCATAAATAACTCGTTTAATTTGTTAAAAAAAGAATAAAAATAGTTGAATGCTAAAAGTTTTGTGAAGGATCTTTGTTGTGTTTAATCCAAATATATCAGATTTGAAGTCTTAATCAAGTTTATATTAGTATTTAAGTTTTTGTGTTTGTTGTAATTTTAAATCGCTTAAGCTAAGAGTTTACATTTTATGATCTAATCCTATAATTTTATTGGATATGTGTATCTCATAATTTTATAATTTTATACAATTTTTTAAAATCTTTCATTCTTCGTATATTTTTTGTTTTATTTGTATTTTTCTCGCAAAATTAAAGAATTTAAATCAAATAGACTTGTAAATTTAGAAAGCTCAGAACATCAAAATGTCGTTATCCTCCTTGTTCACAAAGTAAAATAATTTTAAAATATTTATTGTGGTTCAAATAAGATTAAGTATAGTTTTATATATTTACTTTTTTCCTCCAAATATTGTAGTTTCTTACTACTTTCTTTTTTAATGTTCATATTTTTTGAAAGTTGTTATCCTTTCTTTAGTAATGATGAATCATCTCTCTTTTCACCTTTCACTAATCTTAGCTTGTGAAATATTTTATAAATTAACTTTCTATCTTGACTAATTTTTACTACAAATATAATATACTTATTATTTATATAAAAAGAATAGATTGAGAGATATATAACCCCAATTATATAAAGAATATAATTTGAAGAAATTAATTATTTGAAACAATCTCTTTATACTTTATCAAAATGCATATAACAAAAACTTTTTAAACAGACTTTATCAAAATCCCCATAGCAGCAAGAAAGTTGAGTCGTTTTTTATAAATATTTTTTAAAAGAAGTTTATTATTGTAGCATATGCATACAAATTATATTATTTATTTTGAGATGAGGAAAATATCAAATTTTATTAAGTTGTCATGTGCCTTCAAAGCATGAAGATAATCATACTTTGTCAATTCCTTTTTATTTTTTCAATTTGTAAATCAAATATGAATTTAATAAATAGTGACTATTTTTTTAAAAGTTAGGATATTACCCTGACAAATAATGTGAGATTACTACATTTGAATTAATATTATAACCATAAATTTTGTACCGTTTAAAAGAATAAAAGAGAATAGTAACAAAATTTGTATACATTAATAATGATAGTGTGTTCATCAAACTTGAACTTAAGTTCTCAAATATTATCATATGTTCATCTTATCTTTCACCATAAACAATAAAAATGATTCACAAAAAATATGCAAAGAATAAAAAGTATGGAAAAACCACCAACAATAATAAAGAAAATAACACATACAAGAAATAAAGAAGGAAAAACACTATAAATAAGAGACATCAACTAAACTAAAATAAAACAAATAATATTACCTATCATGTTTGAATTCTCACAAACAACATTGGTATATGCTTATCTTATCTTTCACACTGTAAACAAAAAAAGTTAATCACAAATAATCTAAACATTAGAAAATTAGGCATAACAAAGTGATGTACTTAAGTGTAAATATAATCAAGAAAGAAAGAAATTCTTACCATTGGTGAGGATAATATGCTTTAGTATTTATAGTAATCAATAAATTTGTAACTTAATTGAATAATATTTAATTAAAATATAGTAACAAATAAAATTGTAACTTACATTGGTATTAGGTGTCTTAATTGTCATTTAATAATATATTTAAGAAGGAATAGAGAAAGGTTTTAGGAAAAGGTGATAAATGGTGAACAAAATTTAAAAAAGGCGGAACCCATCGGTAATCTCTTAAAGTTGGCACCAATTTTCACTTAGACTCTTCAAGTAGACTTTGTTCATTTTAAACACCTCAAGTAGGGGTCCGTTGTGTCATTTTGACACCTTTTCGATAATCAGTTGAAATTACAAAGTATGTGTAGTACACTTACGGATGACATGTCATGATGACTAATTAAAAGTTGACATATGGCATTTGAGTGTAGAAATAATAATTTTAAAATAAATTATTAAAAAACAACTAATTTTTCAGCAAAAATAAATAAATAAAATTACCTATTTTCTACCATCTCACCCCACCTTACATCAGCCCCACCACTACCCCGATCCGCCTTACTTTTGTCCTTTTGCCTCCCCAACCTCCCGCCATATTTTGGTTCTTCTTCCATTTTTTTTAAAAAAATTAATTAGATTTTAGTTTTATTCTTTTTTTTTGAATAAAAAATGTGTGTTTTGTTCTAAAAAATCTTTCAAAATTAATGTGATGGTTTTTGAAAATTTTGTTCTTATAAATGTTTTTAAAATTAGTGCGATAGTTTTTTATTTTATTTTTTCATATTTTGTAAGATTTTGTATCATGATTTTTCATGGTGGAAGGTGGAATAAGTGATAGGGATAAAGAGTGAAGAAGAAGAAGGAAAAAAATTTAAAAAATTCAAAAAATAAACTCCTCACGCGCTCAAAATGGGTGCAGCACACACAATATGTCAAGTCAGCAAAAAGTGTCAAAATGACACAGCGGGACCCAACATGAGATTTCTAAAATGAACAAAGCCTAATTGAGGTGTTTAAGTGAAAATTGGGGCCAACTTTAGGGGGCTACCAATGAGTTCCGCCTTTAAAAAATTATCTTAATTTTGATATTAAGTATCTTAATTGTAATATAATAATATCTTTAAGAAGCAATAGAGAAAGATTTTAGGAAAAGGTGATAAATGGTGAACAAAATTTTAAAAAGTATCTTAATTTCTACAATTTTTAAGGCAAGAAAATATTGAGGATGAGAAAGGTTAATACATATATGACATGACACCATCACGTGATTAGTTAACTGATTATTGTTAAGGCTGTTAGTTAATAATTTGTTAGAAAGATATTAGCTAGCTTAGTTAGTTACAAGTTAAACGTGTATATAAGTGTGTAGATGATCAAATTTTCAGTATTAGTTTAATCAGAGAAAATTTCTCAATTCTGTATTCTCCCTGAATTTTGTCTCTGTTCATTCAAGCTTAATAGCAGTTTCAGATTTCCTCCATTAATGGAAGTCACTGCATGTTTCTGAATTCTAACATGGTATCAGAGCTTTGAGGAGAGTTTTTGGACTTCTGAATTCAAGTCACAAACCACACTCGTTCTTTTGTAATTGAGAAGTGGATCTACGATTCAGAGCACTCGCGATCAACAATGGCGATTGATAATGAAATCACCACAACTCCTATAGTGATTAATCATCACCATCCTGTGTACCTGCAGGCGTGTGAAACTCCAGGTAACAATCTAATCTCATTTCTCCTAACAGGTCCAGAAAATTATACAATTTGGAGTAGATCAATGAGGATTGGATTAGTAGGAAAGAGCAAATTAGGTTTTGTAGATGGAAGACACACAAATGATAAATTCGATACATCATTGCATGAACTTTGAGGAAAATGTTATGCAATAGTGTTGTTATGGATAATGAATGTTGTTAGGAAAGAATTGTTGAGTGGAATCATGTATGCCTTGAGCGCACACAAAGTTTGGATTGATTTGAAGGAACGACTAGACAAGGTTGACGAATCTAGGGTGTTTCCTTTAAACACAGAAATTAATCATCTCACTCAGGGTACTTCCTCTATATCGAGCTACTTCTCGATGATGAAAGAGCTTTGGGAAGAATTCGATGCCCTCATGCCATGTCTTGGTTGTGAATGTGTTGAATCAAAGAAGTATGTTGAACATTTTGAGTATCAACGTTTGTTACAGTTCTTAATGGGGTTGAATGAGACCTACAGCCAATGCCGAAATCAGATTATAATGGTGACTCCCACTCCTAGCTTGAACAAGGCGTACTCGATGGTGATCTCTGAAGAGAGTCAGTGCATGTGGGGGAATCCATGGATGGGATAACATTATTCAATAATCGAGTGACTGGCAATCATCGAAATTTGGGAAACAATTTTAGGGATGCATACAACAACTTCAAAACTAGGAGGACTAATGATTTGTATTGTGAATTCTTCCATATGAGAGGGAACTCAGTGGACAAATGTTGGAAGCTACATGGTTATCCTCCTGATTCAAAAGGGAAGAGAAGACCAACAGGAACAAATGGATGAGGAAACCATCCCCCAAGTTACAGGCCAACTGCTAACATGGCTGCACATGGGGATTCACAAACACAACATGTTCTCTATGCTCGATAAAAGGAACACACCTGCTCGAACAACTAGCTAAATGACACTGATGCAAGTCACAACAATGGTATCATGTTCACTCAAGATCAGTATGATCAATTACTGAAGCTGATCAACAAAGACTGTGCCACATCTGAGAAACATGTAGCAAGCATACTTTATTCGTTTCTAGCAACACATGAAATTGCTTATGATAAATGGATAGTTGACTCAGGAGCCACTAATCACATGATACATGATAAGCATATGCTTAATGAGACTACAATAACAAACAACATACCTTCCAGTAAGGTTTATTTTCCAGATCGTAATGCCCTTAAAATTGCATGTATTGGTTCATGTTCCTTGGGAGGTAGAGTAGAACTTGTTGATGTCTTGTGAATACCAAACTTCCAATACAATCTTTCAAAATTAACAAAGGATCTGAAGTGTTTTGTCACTTTTTATCCTAACTTATGCATTATGCAGGACCTTCACAATGGGAAAGTGAAGGGAATCGGTAAGATGTGTGATGGCTTATACAGGATGCAATTGCAAGTGAAAGACTACCAGCAGGCAATGGCATCAATTGCAACTGTAGACTCAAGACCAATTGGTGAAAATACAAACTTAAAGACATGGCACAACAAATTGGGACATGCTCCTGAAAAAGTCCTGATGAAAATTCCAAATATGAATTTTAGCACAAGTAGTAGCAACATCAAAGAATACACCATATGTCCACTAGCCAGGCAGATGAGACTACCTTTTCCTGTCAAAACTACTAGATTTAGTTCTCTTTTAGAAATGATACATGCTGATGTTTGGGGCCATTATAGGGTTTGTAATCATGATGGTAGTAGGTTCTTTCTTACCCTAGTTGATGACTATACTAGGATGACATGGATTTTTTTGTTGAAACTTAAAAGTGATGTAATTATTGTTTTGAAACAATTTATTCCTCTAATTCAGCATCAGTTTAGAGCATCTGGTAAAGTGTTTTGAAGTAACAATGGATCAGAATTTTTTAATTCTGATTGTGATGCATTGTTTAACTCTAGTGGTATCATTCATCGAAGCTCATGTGTTTACACTTCTCAACAGAATTGTTTGGTTGAGAGGAAGCACAAACACATTTTGGAAGTAGCTAGGGCAATCAGACTTCAAGGTCATTTGCCTCTCAAATTTTGGGGTGAATATGTTCAAAATGTTGTATATGTCATAAATAGACTCCCTTTATCTGTCTTGAATGGTAAATCATCTTTTGAGTTGTTATATGGGAGACCACCATCTCTCCAACACATGAGAACTATTGGATGTTTGTGTTTTGCTACTACTGTTCCTGGAGGTGACAAATTTGGTCCTAAAGCTATTGTGGCAGTTTTCATAGGCTACTCTGCTACTCAGAAAGGCTACAGACTTTACAGTCTGTTAACTAGCCACTTCTTTGTTAGCAGGGATGTGCATTTTCAGGAATCTATATTTCCTTTTCAGATTCAAAAGTCTAGTCAACTTCACATATTTCCAAATGGTGTTATTACCATTGATACATCACCAACTGCTATCACTGTCCCAACTTCTTTGCCTCTTGATAATGCTGACTCTGGTTTAGTTTTCCCTCTTGAGGTGACGCCTACTCCAACACCTCATGATGGTCCCATTCATCCACCTGATCTTGAAGCGAGAAGATCAACCAGGAGTAAGACACAACCTTCTTGGATGCAGGATTATGTTTGTACATCCCTTCCATCTAGAGGTGTTTCAAATGCATGCATTTATCCCATGTTTTCTCACTTGTCCCATACATGCTTGTCTGCTCCATATCAGTCTTTCTTGTCTAAGATGACTACATTGATAGAACCATCTTGTTATGCTGAAGTTTCTTTGGATCCTGAATGGGTACTGATCATGGATCAAGAACTTCTGGCCTTGAAGGTTAATGGGACCTGGTTCTTGGTTGATTTACCTCCTGGCGAGACTGCTATTGGCTGTAAATGGGTTTTTAAAATCAAGTACAAGGCTTGTGGTGCTGTTGAAAGATACAAGGCTAGGCTTGTGGCAAAAGGGTATAACTAGAAGGAAAGTTTAGACTATGTGGAGACCTTTTCACCTGTGGTCAAGATGGTTACTGTCAGGGTGGTACTTGCTCTAGCTGCTGCTCATAACTGGTCTCTTCATTAGCTTGATGTATACAATGGCAATGAGATCTTTAAGAAGAAGTATATATGCATGTTCTTTAGGGATTTTCCAGTCAGGAGGAGAAGCAAGTCTGTAAACTGCATAAATTCCTATATGGACTAAAGCAAGCATCAAGACAATAGAACTTGAAGCTCACTGAAGCATTGATTAACTCACGGTTCACTCAGAGTCATTTTGACTATTCTCTGTTCACAAAGACGGTAGAAGAAAAAGTGGTAATCATACTGGTCTATGTAGACGACATCTTAATTACTAAAAATGATCAAGAATTAATCATGGAAGGGAAGCAGGCTTTGAAACTCAACTTCAAAATTAAGGATCTTGGTGAATTGAAGTATTTCCTTTGAATTGAGATTGCAAGGTCAAAACAAGGGATATTAATGAATCAAAGAAAGTTTGCATTGGAATTAATTACTGATTCGGGACTTGCAGGCTCTACGCCAGTGACAGCACCAATGGAACTTAATCAAAGACTAATAACAGCTGAAATGGATGAGCATATATGGGTGAATGGTGATGACAAACTAGAAGATTGCAGGACCATACAAAAGACTTGTGGGAAAGCTTTTGTATTTGACCATAACCAGACTAGATATTGCATACTCCACTCACACACTTAGCCAAGTTGTGTATTGCCCAAATAAATCATACATGGAGGCAGCCTTGAGAGTTGTAAGGTACATCAAGAATGCTCCAGGCCTTGGAATTCTCATGAGTTCAAAGCAGTCTACTGAATTAACAGGTTTCTGTGATGTTGATTGGGCCATATGTCCTATCTCGAGAAGGTCTGTTACAGGTTATGTAATGAAGCTTGGGGAATCATTGATATCTTGGAAGGAAAAGAAACAAACAGTTGTATCGAGAAGCTCAACAGAAGTAGAATACAGAAGCATGGCAGCAGGTGTATCAGAAATTCTATGGCTAATTGGTTTGTGTAAAGAGTTGAATGTAAAGGTGCAACTACCAGTAATATTACACAGTGACAGCAAATCAGCAATTCAAATTGCTGCATATCCCATATTTCATAAAAGGACAAAGCATATCGAAATTGATCTACATTTCATTAGGGAAAAGATTCATGCATGGGTTGTCAAACCTGCATATGTTACTTCACAAAAACAAGAGGCAGATTTATTCACTAAAGCTCTAGGAAAAGGGCAACATGATTATCTTGTAGGCAAGCTAAGGATGCTAAATCTGTTTGCACCACCTAGCTTGAGGGGGAGTATTGAGGATGAGAAATGTTAACCCATTTATGACATGGCACCATCACGTGATTAGTTAACTGATTATTGTTAAGACTGTTAGTTATTAGTTTGTTAGAAAGATATTAGCTAGCTTAGTTTGTTACAAGTTAAACGTGTATATAAGTGTGTAGATGATCAAATTTTCAGTATTAGTTTTATCAGAGAAAGTTTCCCAATTCTGTATTCTCCCTGAATTCTATCTCTGTTCATCAAAGCTTAATAGCAGTTTCAGATTTCCTCCATTAATGGAAGTCACTGCATGTTTCTAAATTCTAACAGAAAATAAGTAAAAAGGCATAAAATCTAGAGAGGGAAAAAAGGATGAATAGATAAAGGTTTTGATGAATGGACTTATAACAATTTTTTTTGGGCTTTATTAATTTCTCTTATTTTAATTGATTATTTGACTATTCATAAGTGGACTTTAAAAGGCTGTTACAAATTCATTTAATATGGATGTTTCTTTTCATCAACCTAACGTAATGCTTGTATTGATCTAATGTAAGAATTAAAGATTACTAACGTATCTTGGTTAAGGTAGTAAACAGATGATTTCTACCTCTTATAAAAGGGTCTTCTTCACCCTTAATAAATACACAATTGAAGAGATTAAAATAAGGCTCTCAACTATATACTTTCCATCACACTTTGCCTTACTTTCTTGTTTAAGTATTTCTGCATTTTTCTCTTGTTTTACAACACGTTATCAGCACGAGTCTCTAACCAATTAAGACCTACTTAATTTAGAATTATCTTTTTCCCTAAAAAGTTGATCAATTTTCTCCGAGTCAGATAAATAAAATTTTCCAGTCTTCAGTTGGATCCAAGATGAGTAATGGAGATATGTGCCTTCTGGACAGTACCACAACTCATACGATACTAAGAGAAAAGAAATATTTCTCTCATTTGCTAATGAAAAAGGCATATGTTAATACAATATCCAGTAGTACAAAATTGATTGAGGGCTCTGGATGAGCGGCCTTATTACTACCTGTAGGAACATTATTGGTAATTGATAATGCATTGTATTGTAGTAAGTCTCATAGAAACTTGTTAAGTTTCAAGGTTATTCGCTAAAATGACTATCATGTTGAGACTGCGAGTGAAGGAAAGGTTGAATACCTTTATATTACTATAATAAATGCGGAGAAGAAAACTGTGCATGAAAAATTACTTGCACTTTCTTCTGGTTTGTACCATAGAAATATTGGTACGGCTGAATCACATGCCGTAGTAAACAAAAGGTTTACTGGTTCTAATGATTTTATCATTTGGCATGACCGATTGGGCCATCCCGATTATAATATGATGCGCATAATAATTTAGAATTCACATGAGCATACATTGAAGAACCAAAATGTTCTTCAATCAAAGGAATTCTCTTGTGCTGCTTGTTCACAAGGAAAATTGGTTATCAAACCATCAGTGGCTAAAGTTGTGGACCTATTCATCCTGCATGTGGACCATTTAAATATTATATGGTCTTGATAGATGCATCTATAAGATGGTCTCATGTGTGCTTATTATCAACTCGCAATATGGCTTTTGCGAGATTGTTGGCTTAAATATTAAGGTTAAAAGTACAATTTCCAGATTATGCAATAAAAACAATTCGTCTTGATAATGCTGGTGAGTTTACATCTCAGGCATTTAATGATTATTATTTGTCCATTGGAATAACAGTTGAACATCATGTTGCACATGTTCATATTCAAAATGGTTTAGCAGAGTCATTGATTAAACGTCTTCAATTGATAGCTAGACCATTGTTGATGGAAACAAAGTTGCATGTTTCAATTTGGGGGCATGCTATTTTGCATGCAGCGACACTTGTGCGCATAAGACCAACCAGTTATCCTGACATCTCCCCATTACAATTGGTTTTTGGTCAGGAGCCAAACATTTCCCATCTTAGAATATTTGGTTGTGCGGTATATGTTCCAATTGCTCCACCACAACGCACAAAGATGGGTCCCCAAAGAAGGTTGGAGATATATGTTGGGTATGAATCTCGTTCTATTATAAAATATTTGGAACCTAGAACTGGAGATTTATTTACAACAAGGTTTGCTGATTGTCATTTTGATGAATCAGCAAACCCAACATTAAGGGGAGAACAAAAACAGTTGGGAAATGAGATAGATTGTAATTCACTTTCACTGTCTTATTTAGACCCTCGAACAAATCAATGTGAGCAAGAAGTTCAAAAGATAATTTATTTGCAGAATATTGCAAATCAACTGTCGGATGCATTTACTAACCATCTACGAGTTACTAAATCATATATCCCAGCTGCTAATGCTCAAGTTCGAGTTGATGTACCGATATGACAAAATGTTAAGGCAAATGAGTCTAGACCACGCTTAAAACGTGGTAGACCAAGTGGTTCCAAGGATAAAAATCCTCGAAAAAAGAAAGGAATAAATGATCAAGATAATCATAATATGGAGACAATTGCTCATGAAGAGCTTCGAGACAGAATAAATGATGACACCAAAGAGGAGGTCCATGTACCTGAAAATAATGAGAATGAGGAAATCTCTATAAATTATGTCTCGACGAGAAAAAGGTGGAATCGAAATAATATTGTGGTGGATAATATTTTTGCCTATAATGTTGGCGTTGAAATAATGCAACAAGATGAGGATTTGGAGCCAAGATCTGTCAATGAATGTAGACAGAGAAATGATTGGCCAAAATGGAAGAAAGCAATTCAAACAGAATTGGCTTCACTTGAAAAACGTGAAGTTTTTGGACCAATAGTCCGAACGTCTGAAAGTGTCAAGCCAGTTGGGTATAAATGGGTTTTTGTGCGAAAACGCAATGAAAATGATAAAGTCGTAAGACATAAAGCACGACTTGTGGCACAAAGTTTTTCGCAAATGCCTGACATTGATTATGAGGAGACATATTCTCATGTGGTAGATGCAATTACCTTCAGGTATCTAATAAATATGACAGTTCATGAAAAGCTTGAAATGCATCTAATGGACGCTGTCACAGCCTATTTATATGGCTCACTAGACCACAATATTCTTATGAAAATCCCTGAAGCACTAGAAGTACCTGAAGCATATAAAAATTCAAAAGAAGGTTGTTCAATAAAGCTTTAAAAATTCTTATATGGATTGAAACAATCAGGGCGAATGTGGTATAATCGTCTCAGCGAATACTTGTTAAAGGAAGGGTATCAGAATGACCCTATTTGTCCTTGTATTTTTATACGATGGTCAAAATCTGAATTTGTAATAATATCTGTTTAACTTGAATATCATCGGAACTCTTAAAGAGCTTTCAAAATCTGTTGAGTGTTTGAAGAAAGAATTTGAAATGAAAGATCTTGGTAAGACAAAATTTTGTCTTGGCCTTCAGATTGAACATTTGACAAATGAAATATTTATCCATCAATCAACATATACTGAAAAGGTTTTGAAGCGATTTTACATGGATAAATCACACCCATTGAGTACCCCGATAGTTGTGAGATCTCTTGATATAAATAAAGATCCGTTCCGCCCTCAAGAAAAGGATGAAGAGATTCTTGGTGGTGAAACACCATATCTCAGTGCTATCGGGGCACTAATGTACCTTGCCAATAATATCCGACCAGATATTTGCTTCTCAGTTAGTTTATTTGCGAGATTCAGCTCATATCCAACAAGAAGACATTGGAAAGGTGTTAAACATATATTTAGATATCTTTAAGGAACATATGGGGTTACTGTATTCTAATGCATCCAAGTCAGAATTGATCGGTTATGCAGATGCGGGATATTTGTCTGACCCACATAAAGCTAGATCTCAAACAGGCTATTTATTCACATATGGAGGTACAACTATATCATGGCATTCGATGAAGCAAACAATAGTTGCTACTTCTTCAAATCATGCAGAGATAATAGCCATTCATGAAGCCAGTCGTGAGTGTGTATGGTTAAGATCAATGACTCAACACATTTTATAATTATGTGGTCTTTCTGTGCAAACAAAGATTCCAACAATATTGTATGAAGATAATGCTGCTTGCATAGCTCAATTAAAGGGAGGATATATCAAAGGAGACCGAACAAAGCATATTTCACCTAAGTTCTTTTTCACACATGATTTTCAACAAAATGGTGAGATAAATGTTCAACAAATTCGTTCGAGTGATAATCTTGCAGATTTATTCACTAAGGCATTGCCAACGTCAACATTTGAGAAGCTAAGATATTAGATTGCAATGCGTCGTCTCCAAGATATCAAATAAATTTTTCATCAGGGGGAGTAAAATACGCGTTGTACTCTTTTTCCCTTAGCCAAGGTTTTGTCCCATTGGGTTTTCCTGGTAAGTTTTTTAATGAGGCAGCACTCAAGGCGTATTACAAGATGTGTGTACTCTTTTTCCTTCACTAGGCTTTTTCCCACTGGGTTTTTCCTAGTAAGATTTTAACGAGGCACATTATCTATAAACATCCAAGGGGGAGTGTTACAAATCCATTTAATATGGATGTTTCTTTTCATCAACCTAACGTAATGCATGTATTAATCCAATGTAATAATTAAAGATTACTAACGTATCTTGGTTAAGGTAGTAAACGGATGATTTCTACCTCTTATAAAAGGGTCTTCTTCACCCTTAAGAAATACACAATTGAAGAGATTAAAATAAGGCTCTCAACTTTATACTTTCCATCACACTTTGCCTTACTTTCTTGTTTAAGTATTCCTGCATTTTTCTCTTGTTTTACAACAGCATTTATTTTATGAGACTAATTAAATAAAAAATTTGGTTGACAAAATACGTTGAAAGAAATGAAAATAATATATATATTTAAAATATTTTTTTCAAAAAATGTCATGTTATATTTTATAATTAGAAGAAGATTAAAATAAATAATTTATTAAATTTATTAAGAGTGGAAATTAGAGAGGTATGAGTTATGAATAAATTGGCATACCTCCATTAATCAAATATTTATTTGTAATAAATTAAGTGATTTACTTTTATAATAAAATAATTGATTTAAATAAATAAAAATGGTCAAAAAAGGAAGAAAAAAAAAGATAAATAGAAATAGAGGTCATTGAGAGGTGCCACATCACCTCTTCTATATTCAACTTTATTATGTATATAGATTGGGTAATTAAGGTGATGATAGTGGGCTGGGTTTGTAACATACGTTTTAGGCAGCAGATGACGAATTAATTACTCCTATTTAGTGTGATCTTTTAGCTCATTTTGCATATATTTAGGGGAATTTTTTTTAGAAATAATTAAAAAAAAAAGAAAAGAGAAAACATATAATTGCAAATGCTGGCCATTGGAGGGTGCCACATCAGCGATTCTAGATTTAGCTATATATA